>JAOQML010151853.1:0-14290 GCA_027568935.1 Erythroxylum urbanii | reverse complement strand
TCAATTCATTAATTAAATTTTTTATTATTATTTATATCTTATTAAATATATATTATTAATAAAATTATAAGACGATTATAATTTAAATGTAATGGAAATATATAATTTTAAAAAAATATAAAACAAAATATTACCGACGGAAATAACATTTCCGTCGGTACTTCCTAGTCTACTATACCGACGGACTATAACATATTCCGTCGGTAATATTGACTTTTTTAGCGACGGAACATCTTACTGTCGGTACTTTTGCCGATTGTATGATGACAAATTTACATACGGATATGGCACCGGTCGGTAAATTTAGTTACGGACTATATTAGACGGTCGGCAACTTTTTCGTTGATTTTACCGACGGATAGACATGTCGGTCGGTAAGATTACCGACGGTAAGACTATGGTCGTCGGTGATTTTAGCTACGGCCGAATCACCGATGTTTTTTGCCGTCAGTTTATTCCGTCGGTAATTCTGTTTACCGACGATTTATTGGTTTTTTCCGTCGGAAAATTTCGTCTGTAATTCACTATTTTCTTGTAGTGATTGCTAGAAAAGTTTGGTGAATGTATGATTGACAAATTTGGAGTAAATCAAGCTGTAATGTTTGAATGGTTAAGATATTTGTTAAAGATTACATACCCAGAAAGTCAATTGAGCATGCATTGAAACATGACACATATACATGTGCATGATTGTATACTCATATGATAAAACAAATTAGTGATTTATGAACTATGTGTGTATTGCATGACGATAGATGCGCAAGGTGATCGTCAACATCTAGACATTACCGAAACATCAGGTAATAACTTTTTTGGAGTGTGCTGTGAGTTAACTTAGATGTGTAAACTCAATTTTATGTGCTTCTGTATGAATTGAATGATTAACCTGAAATGTGTGTACAATTGATTGATAAATATCGGACTTAGTTCCAAGGAGCTTGAGATAAGGCATGAGTATACTGAAATGAAAGTAGGCATGTGAAATGATTCATCTCATCACATTAAAATGCAAGATCAGATAAAGGAGTTGTGACTAGAGTGACCAAAGTGGGAAAAGAGCTTTAAGCTCAAGATTATGATAAAAGAACCTTAGGCTCAGATGGTATGGACTTGGTATCCATAATGGATACGGGCCAGAAATGATCTCGGTGTCCGCAATGGATACGAGACAGTAAATTAACTTGATAGGAACTTGGTCACAACAAAGCAAAAAGAAAATGGAGACATATGTGCATTTGTATATACATTCCTACATATATCATATGATTGAATTGAAATGAATTATTGAATTGTTTTGGAGTAGTGAATTACAGTTGAAGTAAATGGAAGATGTGTTGTGATATGGAATGCTAGCTTATCTGATGTTCTTGTTGAAGTATGATGAAATGTGATGTGGTATTTAATGCTGGATTGTATGATATACCTGTTGAATTGGGTTATATCTTGTTTTTGTGATCTGACTTAAGTGAAAACATCGATGATGCTTCACTCACCGAGTTCGCAAATTCATCAAAATTACAATGCTGTTTTTCAGGATCAAGGGAGTTCTAACTACTTAAGTGTTATAGTAGAAGTCTAGTCCTTACATTTTGGGGGACGAGAATGACTTAAAGGTCAGATCAGCTGAATCTGAGAAGTCTAGTTAGAGTCTTATGTATTAGCATCCCATTTCATGTTATATTTTTGGTATTGAGAGTGAACTCTTAAAAATGTTGTGTAATGTATATATATGGATTTTGATTGTAATGTTACACGTGACTTTTATGTTTGTGAATGAAATGGGAAGAATTGAACACTTAGAATGCTTATGATATGTTTGATGCATTTAATGAGTTAGTTTGATTGTCTTAATGTACCATTTTTGTGGAGTATGTTTCTGAATATCTTCTAGTATGGTCGGGCATATGCTTTGTGGGAGTAGTATGTTACAATTTTGGTATCAGAGCATAGTTTGGCATCCTTAGGGTATGAGCACCTCAATATGGCATATAGAAAGAGAGCCATAGAGTGACCATTATTATTGTTTGTTGTAGGTCATCTGCTATAGGAGACCGTGTCCCAGAATCAGCTAATCTTGAGTTAATAGGAGCCAATAGAGAGTCCCCTATACCCCAGTATGAACAAATGCCTCAGAGAGTTTCTGAGAGGAGAGAAAGGAGGTATGATAAACTTAGGAAGTAGGGGGCTGAAGACTTCAATGGAAGTATAGACCCTGTCGAGATAGAATGTTGGTTGGGAAGAACAGAGAGGGTATTTGATCAAATGGATTATGAGTCTGATGAAAGGTTTGACTACGCAGTCTTATTACTACAAGGTCCAGTCTAGTAATGGTGGAAGGTAGTTCTAGGTAGTTCTGCCCCGACCTTGTGGACTAACATAGGGGGACTTCCTAAAGGTCTTTAAGGATAATTATATGCCAAAGATTTGTTTGGATAGGAAGATGAAAGAGTTCCTTGATCTAAAACAAGGAAAACTCACAGTAACTGAGTATGAGGTACGGTTCAATAAACTATTAGCTGAGTATGAGGTACGGTTCAATAAACTATTGGGGTATGCTACTGCTCTGATCCTGACTAAGGAGGATACATGTATGCGGTATGAGGATGGATTGAACACAAAGATTAGGAAAAGGTTGGCTATTACGAATCTGAATAGTTTTACTGAATAACGAGCTGCATTGATTCGAATTGAGTAGTTACTAAAGGATGAACAAGGAGAGTATAGACAAAAGTTCAAGTCTAAGAGGCATGATGAGCTTCAAGCTCACTCTAGCAGGAAATTTAGTAAGTTCCAGAATAGATCATCGCAATCATAGTCAAGATCGTGGCAGTTAGGGTTTAGACCTAGAGGTGGTTCTGCTCATTCTGGTGATAGAGGTTTGGCATCTGGAGGACAGACTTATGGTAGACAAACATAACAGATTTCCAATTATGCATACTATAGAAAAATCCATGGTCGAGTATGTTAGAGAGTATCAGGAGCTTGTTTGTTGTGGCTCCTTAAAGCATCAGATTAGAGACTGTCCAGTAACTTTAGGAGCACAGTTTAGAGTGAGAGGAGGATTAGTGACGGAGATGACTGTTCAACATAGTAGAGCCAGTGAAGCAGGACAGAGAGGCAGAGGTAGGGGCAAAGCTAATTCAGTAGGTCCTAGTATTAGGACTGAGGTACGGAGTAACTAACCATAGTCCTAGGCCAAGATCTTTGCTATTACGAGACAAGAAGCGTAGAATTCCCCAGATGTTGTTATAGGTGTGTTACATGTCTTTACTTTGCATTCATTCATTACCCCACATCTGGCATCTAAATTGCATTGTGAGAGAGAAATGTTGAAATTTGTCTTAGAGGTGAGAACTCTAGTAGGTACTACTACAGTGGTTGGAGAAGTGTGTAGAGGATGTATTATTTAGGTTGACTAGGCTGAGTTAAAAGTCGATTTGATAGTGCTGGAGTTGAAAGAGATAGATCTTATTTTAGGCATGAATTGTTACACTAAGGAAGTTATACTTAAATCTCCTACTCAACCAAAGGTAATATTTCGAGTTATTAGTCAAGCAGTGCCAGCCAGATTGATTTCATTAATGAGTGCTTTTAAACTGATTCAAAGTGGATGTGAGGTTTATTTAGCCTATGTGACTAATACTTATTGATAGTAAAACCTATCTATTTGTTTTATGCTCAAAAATCGCAAGTGAACGGGACATAACTTGTAGTAAAAAGAGCGGATATCAATCCCACAGGGATTGATGCCTAACACCGCTTAATTTAGACACAACTTTATTTAAGAAACTAAATTATGAAATGCAAATAATTTGGAAAATTAAATTAAAATTAAAAGACTAACGTAAACAATGGACAATACTGAAATTACAGAAAATCTGAATTTAAGAATCTAAATACTAGAGATTACTTTTTTCCCCTATTTTGTCTCCCTCCTATTTTATCGATTGAATTATGATTCACCCTAGATTTCCAAATGTACTAATTACCCTCTCTCAAGGTATAACTATTTATCCCTAATCGAATTAACGGGAATCAATTGGACGATCTCTTAACCTACCCATTCACTCTACCAATTCAATTAGTTATCAAACTATCTTATGAGTGATCAATTAACTAGTCAAGATCTCTCTTCTAACTATTCAATTAATGTGATGATTTCTAGTCCATAGGTCGCTAACTCTCATTGTACAATCCTACATAAATTTCATCTTACTTACTCTTTCGATTTGTTGCAAGATGACAATTAAAAACAACAATCAACAAAGACAATTACATTTAATTCAATAAAATAGGAGCTCAACATAATGGTTCCAAAAACAATCCCTAAAATAAAATTAGCCTAATGTGGTCTCCATAACATCATCAACATTCAAATAATTCATTTTTACAAAGAATAGAAGAGATTAAAATGACAAAAATTGAATAGAAAGACTCCACTTTTTTGCCAAAATATGGAATTTTAGTGTTGATATGCTATTTTGCCCAATCTTGATGATTATCCTTATCTTCAATCCTTCCTCAATGCTCCAAACATGTGTTCTTCACTCAAGGATTATGTTTCTATAGGTAGGTGTCATCCTCCTTGAAGATGGAGGCTTAATTCTCTTTTTATAGTCCAAAAACCTAAGTTTAATAAAGCTTGGCATATTACGTCAGATTGTAACTCCCACGTTTGTGAGAATTTGAATGATTCCCATGAGTGTGAGAATTTGTCACAGACGCATCTCTCATTTTCTTCTGTAATTCACATGTGACGTGGGAATTTGCTTGATTCCCACAAACATGGGAATTTGTCACAGATGCACTCCTCATTTCTTCTCCTCTTTGATCTTTAGTTCACCCTCCAAGTTGCTCCTTCCTTCTTCCTACATAAAAATAGTCAATTCTTTCCCTCAATTAACATCAAACACACAAGAACAACAATGAAAATCAAACTTAACAAAAACATACAAAATGAATCCTAAACTAGAACAATAATCAACAATTATGCTAGAAAATACATTCCAATTACCTATAAAAACATATCCTAATGCACACCTATCAACATCCCCACACTTGAATCTTTGCTTGTCCTTAAGCAAAATAAATGCAACCAATCAATTCTACCACTTCATTATCATAGAGATCAGCACATACAATCCCTCAAATTCAAGCCAACTCAAATATCAAGTTAATGCACGTATCATGATTATTTTCTCATTGGTGTACATAAGCAAACTCACAATTGGCATAATCACTCAAAGATAAGTAAAGATGTACAAATGAACTTTCCTCATAGTTTTCACTCATTTCTCTCAAGTGTTTAAGGGTTAGTGTTTCACTCACACTTCCTATAGGAAACTACACTACCATAGGCTTGCTAATACACCAATTCTCCACTACAATGATTGCATACATAAATGGATCAAAAGGGCTTGTTTAAGGTTGTAATGTGGTAATTGTAATAGTCGTTCCTAAACTTAAGGAATAATTGTTAGATAGAGCCATATCATGTGAGAATATATGAATAAATTTCCATAGGCATGCATTATATTTGCACACACACATGAATCATGAATTAGAAACATTGAAATGATAATATATGCACTTAATTAACACATCCTAGGATATGAAAGATTTTAAATGATGATGATGCAATTTTATGTTGGTTATGTCATCAATCTTGTTTGATGATTATAATTAGTGAATTGGGAATTTATTAATATGATTGAGTAATTGATAAAGTGGTGGGAGCACCTAAATTTAGAAAAAACGTTAAAGAGCAAGGCAAAATGATACATGGACATTTGGGTAGATTAGGACTATGAAAGGGTTACATGTGGCATTAAGAATGAGTGGCACGTGGGTTAGATAATTGGATGACAAATGGCATGATTACATGAGTGACAAGTGGCCCTTTAAATTTGTGACAAATGGCATCTTAGACTTGTGAAATGTGGAGCAATAGAATAGTGACATGTGTAGCCTTACAATTGGTGACATGTGTAGCCTTATAAGTAGTGACATATGGAGGCTTAAATGAGTTACATGTAGAGCCTAAAGTAAGTGACACGTAGACCAATAGAATAGTAATATATGGACCAATAGAAGGATAATATATGTACCAATAGAATGGTGACACATGGACTAATGGAATCAAGACACATGGCATAGCTCTCCATTTGACAAGTGTCCCACCTTTCCACCACACATTTGTACCCCATGAATATTTCACTAGAAAGATCATCTTTCTTTACATTTTTGGTCTTATGTTTCCTCCATCAATCCCTCACCACCGACTTTCTCACACCATCTCCCAAAACCTTGAGTTTTGTCAACTTTAGTGGTCTACATCTTGTGATTGGAAATCCTTTGTATTCCATCTTACTCTTGGAGTATATTTGAAGACTTGAGAGGTTTGATTAGCTTAGAAATTGAGGAGACTTTGGTTGAACAAGTAAGTGATTGATTGCCCTATTATGTTATATGTTAGCATAACATACATGATGCTTGATTGGAGACGAATTGTATGTAAGGTTGATGATGAAGTATGTTGGGATAGGTTAGCTGGACTATTTTCACTAAACATACATCTGTATTTTGACCATATCTTGATCTTTGGGTATTAAAATGGGATTATTTTCAATTTAACTTAACTTAGAGACATATGGCTACAATTTTCATGAAGGAATACAATTCGAATTCTATATCTAAGGGTCTCTAAATTGGGCTTGAATTTGAGAACTGTGTGCTGTCGTGGTATGAGAGCAGTCTGTCGTATTTTAGATATAACTTACGGAATACTGAACCCAACTGCATGAAGTTTTGTCATTAGAAACTTAAGACATATAGGAACAGTTTTGTAGAAGAAGGTGTTGCCTAAATATCTCATTTTCTAGGGCAAAATGGTCATACAAAACTAACTTGAAAATAAAGTTGGAAAAGCTGGAAAATGGGAATGACTTTTACATGAAATATGTTTCTTTGATGTGATGTTTGAGACAACCAATGATAAGCTACTTTCCTATGATGCATTTAGGCTTGAATGAAGTTTGACATGTACTGACTATAATGCTTGAATAAATGATTAAATGTGTGATTGCTTAGGGTGATAATTGAGGGTATAATTAAGGGAATAGATTGAGATTAATAGGATTAAGTAAATGGATAAATTTTGAGCAAGAGGTATAACTTTCTCCTTGGATGTTGGATTAAGGTCATTTAAGTATTCTTTCGAATAGGATTCCGAGTTTTACAACTTTTGTGAAGACTCTGAGGAGAGATTTTGTTGTCAAAAAGGTCAAATTTTCACATTTTTGAAGTGATCTGTAAATGTCCGCCTAACAGACATGACATCCCTCCAAACGGACATAAGCACAGCTGGAAAATTGGAAAACCCAAGAATGTCTACCCAGTGGAGATGAAGTCTGCCTAATGGACCTTCACTGGCCATTTGGACTAAAATTGCTTTGAAAGACAGTATATATAGGTATAGCTTCGCCCTATAAACATAAAGTCTGCCTAATGGATATGGATCTGATGAAATTGTGAGAATAACAACATGAAATGAATGAAAGTGATCTTATAATGCTAGATAACTTTAGTGAATGATTGAGTGATGAACTTATAATAATCTTGTATAATTGAGGTGTAAACATAAGTTTAAATGAAGCATATATGAATTAAGATTACGAGATGCGAATTAGGGAAATATACCCAGAATAGTCAATTGATTATGCATTGAACATGATACATATACATGTGCATGGTTGAATAACTATATGATTGATCAACTTAGTAATATGTGGATTATGTGTGTATTGTATGATATAGAAGTATCAGTTGATTGAAAACATCCAGACATTGCCGGATCATCAAAGCAATAACTCACTCGGAGTACACTGTGAGTCAACCTAGATGTGTCAACTCAATTATATGTGTTTTTCTGTTTGAGTTATATGTGCAGTGAGATGACTTAGATATACCACACCATGCTTGAATTGCTCTTGTTTAATGCTTTATATATTGAACTGTTACTGGTTTGATTGCGATAATTCCGGACATCAATTGTCCGAGGAGACCATTATTCGGGACTGTATTGGAAGTGCTCATTATATGTGAATTTGACTGACTAAGTGTTACTTGATATTATTATTTAGTGTCAGACCAAGGTCCAATGATAAATGTGAATGTAAATGTGTATGGAATAAGTGATACTCAAATGAATGTTGAATGTTGAATTTTGATCTGATGTTTGTGATGAATGACTGTGTATACCGAATAAAAGTGATTGATAGTACATGATGTGAAATGATGCATTTCAAGACATTGATTTGCATGATCAGGTGAAGGAGTTGTGACCCGAGTGACTAGCCTGAAAAAAAGCCTAGTATCCACAAGGAATATGGGCTAGTACCTGAAATAAGCTCGGTATTCACAAGGGATATGGGTTGGTACCTGAAATAAGCCCGGTACACACAAAAGATATAGGTCAGTGCCTGAAATAAGCCTGGTATCCACGAGGAATATAGGTTGGTACCTGAAATAAGCCCGGTATCCATAAGAGATATGGTTCAGTGCCTGAAGTAAGTGTAGTATCCATAAGGGATATGGGTCAGTACCTGAAATAAGCTCGGTATCCACGAGGGATATGGGATAATTAATAGGCACTCGATCACAACAAAATAAAAATGAAAGTAGAGTCTCATGTGCATTGCATTGCATATATATTTCTTGACATGTATCATATGAATAGTTGTGAAAAGTTATTGAATTGTGTTGACACAATGATGTGCAACATTGTATACATGTTGATGAGATGAATGATTAGGTTACTCTGAAATGATTATATGAGATGTTTGTATTTATAATGTGTTCATCAAAATATGTATATATATATTCTGAGTTGATATACACAATTGGAAGATGTGTTAAATGAGAACTGATTCTGAATAACATGATATACATATGAATTTGGTTATTTCCTGCAATATTTATGTCCTATCATGGGTGAATACGTTTATCATGAAATGAATATATGAAATTCTTGTGTTCATAACATACTTGTTGAAATATGATGCATACTGTGATCAGGTCCTAAATTCTGAGCGATATGATATATGGGATTTGATTCTGAATAATTTGAGATATTGATTGAACTGTTTTATATACTTACAATATTTATGTCTGTGTTGAGTGAGCACATCAATGATGGTTCACTCACCGAGTTTGCTAACTCACCAAAATTACACCATTGTTTTTCAGGTTCAGGAGAAATCTAGCTAGTCTAGTTGAAGTAACTTCTACATCAGATATGGGTCAGTGTCAAGATCAGTTGTACTTGTAAATGTCTTAGTTATATTGTATTAAGAATTGTATCTCTCAACTGTTTTATATTGTACATGTGAATTTTGGAAATGTAATGACATTCGAGACTGTATATGCTTATGCTTACAAATGGAACAATATGATTATTGGAATGTTTTATATTATGTATGATGCACTAAAAAGTAAAAATAAATTGATTTAACAGACTTAACGTGCTATTTTTGTAGAGTATGTCCCCAAATATCCTTCGGTATGTCGGGTATATGCTCTATAGGAGTGGTGTGTTACAGTAAGGGTTAAGGTGGGTCAAAAGAAGGGAAAGAGGGTTAAGCATAAGCATAAGTAAAGTAAAAAAGAAAGGATAAAATGGGATAATAAAACATAACTCTAAAACATCTAAACATAACTAATGTAGTACTTTACACTCATTTATGCTACTCGATTGTTCTTCCTATTTCTTGTCCTTTCTTTTTCTTTTCTTTTCAATACTATTTTTTCAATACATGGAAGAACTATGAATATAAAAGCTATATACACTGTAATCCATAAGCAGAAATATACTCAACTCAACTTGGAAAATTTTTTAACACAATCCTAGCTAATATATTACTTAATACTTTACTAAGCTTGTGAAAGGGTAAAGTTTTAAAATTTTGGGTGTTTTCAAGAAACAAAAGGTTAAAGCTTAATGGGGGTAGAAAGGGATAATTAATGGGTAGGTCATTTAAGCATGCATCTAGTAGATCAAACCGATTCAAAGCAAGTTTTGAAGGTAGTAACCTAAGGAAGTAACACTCAACAAAGAAATGACATGACTATAGATGGAGTCATATAGCTCAATCCTCAGTTTGGCTCAAATGAAAACTCATTATGCTTCTATACAATACCTCATTGTTTAAATGTCAATTTATGAATAAGCTTATGTAACCAACTACTTTTCATCACTCTATATGGTTCACTTTCTACTTAAGTAGCCTAATCTGAGTTCAAGCATGCATTCAATCTAATTTCAACTGACATGAAAGAATTTATAGCAATATTTATCGAAGTGATTCAAGTACGATTCCATTGCTAACACAAAACACAATTGCTAATACAAAGCACATATAATATGCCTAAACATGCATCCTAATTAACAAAATGCAAAGCAATTAAGAATGTCATTAACACCTCCCCACACTTAAAGATCACATTGTCCTCAATGTGACAAAACAACAACCAATAAGAAAATTACCTCAAATAAAACAAACAAAAACAATGACATGAAAAGAAAAAAAAGACATAAAACCACACAAAAGAAATTAAAATCAAACGAAATAGAAATGACAAGAAATCAAACAAAAAAAATGACATAAATGAAAAATTTAAGGTAAGAAGTGGCTTATGGAGATGATGGTGGCGATGGTGTAGGCGAAGGAGCTTTAAAGTTGGTCCGTCGTTAGAAGTTGAGGAACCTTTTCTTCAAGTTGCATTGCTCTTATGAACCTGTCACATTTGAGTGCTGAGCTCATGAAGTTGGAATGTCATCTGTTGTTGGTTGGTAGCCATTTGGTCGAGGATTTGTTGAAATCGATTTAACTCTGCCAGTGCACTTGGTTCTGCTTCTATTGCTTCCTCCTTGGGCTCCAGAGCTGCGCGGGATGTGGAGGGTCGTGATGCGACCGTACTAGTGCCCCTCCTGCTCCTTACTGCAATGCGCGTCTGAAGATTGCAGAGTTTTATGGAATGGATTTCCACAATCTCAAAGTGCCTCAAATAGGCTATGTCAAACATATCATAGGGACTCAAATTCTCCATATTAACATTATAAAACACACCCAAAGTAGAAGCAATATGAGACATCCCAAAAGACAAACTCTTTTTATTAACCACAATCACTAGTGGTCGAAAAATCCTATAAGATGTGTTAATTTTAATTTTTTGATCCATGCACCATAACAAGAAAATCTCTTTGGCTGAGCATTTGTTGCTTTTCGTTTTATTAAACACAGTCAGACATATAAATTTATGCGATCGCAAATGCTTGGCACTACAGATTAAAGAATTCGGTGCATTATATGAGTCAAAATGTTCTTCACCTGTGAGAGTTTTCCAATAGTAATCAACATCAAAATCAACGTGACCATCTAGAATTTTTGTATTCGATAAATTGAAAATTTTACGCATGATAGGATAATTAAGTTTAAAAACATTTCCAGCTAACCTAAACTAAAACATATTCATTTTGAGGTTATACCAGACTGTTGTGAAAAACTCTAAGGTTATAGTGGCATAAATAGGTATATCGCATCAAACAAACCTATTCCACCCTACGTTTGCAGCTAGTTGCTCAAGTTGTTGTCTCACTCCTATATCCTCTAGCACCTCGAAATCAAAATACCTAGGACTAACTATTTATCTATTCCTAAAGTCACGAAATCTTGTACATTCTTCTTTCAAGTAAATCAGAAATAGGGCCCGATAGGTTGCTACTAAATTAGGCTTACCTTCGTTGGAAACTTAAAGTGGGAGTTGGTCAATCGATTTCCTAGCCATTATCTTCCTTGGTAGTGCCATTGTAAGAAAATCTGTAAAAAATGAGAGAGAGAGAGAGAGAGAGTGAAATTCATATTTAAGAGAGAGAGAGTGTTAGTGATCTTCACAATTTTAAATCTTCTTTCAAGCTTAAATGAATTCTCTATGATCCCAAATCCTATAAACACCTTAAGATAATATCATCAATAAGCAATTGAAAAGAAAACAAGTTGAAATTCAACCAAAATCAACATAAACATCAATCAAACTCAATTAAAAAATGATCATAACTAAGAAGAGCAAACAAATAAATAGGTAAACAAAACAATCAAAAGGAAATAGAATTCTATGGGTTGCCTCCCATGTAGTGCTTCTTTTAACGTCGGTAGCTCGACGCTCTTATTTCATTGGAAAATCATCTAGGATCAATTATAAGCAGCTTACTTTCACCTTTTTTATTCAACATTAGTTTTGTAGCCTATAAGTAAGCTACAAATTGCAAAATGAATAGAAGGAAAATATTGATAAAGTTGAGCAAACCAATTAATTTCATCAATGTCCTTTTCATTAACAAATTGTTAATAAAATAGGGAATAACAAAACTCCCTTAATCTTCCATCGAATCAAATAGTATGTTCTGTACAAATGTGAATTGCTCTCTTTCTTCCTTAATCACCTTCGTCTCCTCTGCTTCTTCCTCTTCATAAATAAAGACTTGTATAACTTCTTCAAACTTGATGTCTGTTGTCATCTATTTTTCATCCATTTGTTCTTTAGAAGATTTGAACACATTAATTGTCTTGAATGAGCTACTATCCTTTGGATTCTTAGATACATCATTCATGTTAAATGTCTCTTGATCATCATCAATCCAAAAGATATAATTCTTTTCATGAACATCTATGCAAGCTTTTTTGTGTTCACTTTTGGTATATCAAGAACTGGTGAATAATAGGGAGGGTTGTCATTCTTTTCTACAATATCTTTTTTTGTCTCTTATTCTTTAATAAAGTAGGGTTCAGTATGGTGTTCCACTGGTTCTTCTAGCTCTTCCTCATTCTTAAGTGTGATAGCCTCATATTGCTCTAGTTGATATAATTCCATATTTCTCAGAGATTCTTCCACACTTCTCTTACAAAATTCATGGGAAAGTTGTCTTACTTGAATCTCCAGATTATGAATAGAAGCAACTTGATTTTCAAGAATTTGATCCAATTTCTTTTCTAGTTTCTTCCGACTTTCCTTTTGGTTGGAAAACATCCTCTACTAGTTCTCTTCTTAAGCTACTAGTTTGGAACCAAACATCTCTATAAATTTGTCCTACTTACTCTCCATCGCCCCAATTCGATCGTGTTGAAATTCAAATAGGTCTTGATGTCCCATGTGAGTACTTGCATTATTGGACCAATAAAAATCTGGGCGGTTCTACCATCCCTTATTGTACATGTTCCAATAAGAATTGACACTTCCCTAACCATACTGCGCTTCATTGTAATTTGCAAAAGTTCCTTGCTCCCTATAATAATTATCTTCCATCATTGTTCTTTCTACTTCTTATCAGCATCTAGCTCTTTAGATTTCTCATTCCTTATTCTAAGATGTCTTAATGTGTCTCTACTTTACACCCAAAACTTTTTCTTTACTAATTGATGTCAATCTTCGGGTACTCCTTGTGTTCATGCATATGCAAATATGCAAGGAAAAGTATAAAAAACTCTTAAATCAAAGTAATCTAAATTAAACACAATGCTCAAAAATCAATCCTTGGCCATGGTTCTAAAAACTTGTTGAAGGTAAAACCTATCTACTTGTTTTACGCTAAAAAATCATAAGTGAACAGGTCGTGACTTGTAGTAAAAAGAGCAGATATTAATCCCATAGCGATTGATGCCCAGATACCACTTAATTTAGACACAACTTTGTTTAGGAAATAAATTATGAAATACAAATAATCTAGAAATTAAATTAAAATTAAAAGACTGATGTAAACAATGAACAGTATTGAAATTGCAGAAAATTTGAATTCAAGGATCTAAATACTAGAGATTATTTTTTCCCCTATTTTGTCTCTTATCAGTTGAATTATGACTCACCCTAGATTTCCAAATGTACTAATTACCCTCTCTCAAAATGTAACTATTTATTCCTAATCGAATTAACTGGAATCAATTGGACTATCTCTCAACCTACCCAATGACTCTACCGATTCAATTAGTTATCAAACTAACGTATGGGTGATCAATTGACTAGTCGAGATCTCTCGTGTAACTATTCAATTAACATGATGATTGCTAGTTCATAGGTCGCCAACTCTCGTTGTACAATCCTATATGAATTTCATCTCACTCACTCTCTCGATTTGTTGTAAGATGACAATTAAAAAAAATCGTCAAAGATAATTACATTCAATTCAATAAAATAGGAGTTCAACATAATAGTTCCAAAAGCAATCCCTAAAATAAAATCA
>JAOQML010151799.1:0-14296 GCA_027568935.1 Erythroxylum urbanii | reverse complement strand
GATTGTGTTCTGAACGCAAAGGAAAAATACAAAGGAAGAGTATCGTCTGTGATGATGTCACACACAGACGCAAATGAGAGGCAGATGCAAATGAAAGGCAGACACAAATCAAGGACAGGCAATAAAACACAGACGATAGGAGGTTAAACGCAAACGATAAAAAGTCAAAGACAAACGATAAAACACAGACGATAGGAGGTCAAACCTAGATAATAAAAGTCAAAGACAGACGATAAAACACAGACGATAGGCCAGACACAAAAGAAGAAGTTAAGAAGTTATGCTAATTGACCCGAAGCATGTTCATATGAAAATTGGGGACTCACCAACGCTATCCTTGGACATATTTGGGCTAGAATGGAGATGAGCCAAAAAGGGGTTAGTTTGAATGCAAGTGGTTGTGTAAAAATATTGGTATCCGAATGCGATAGTCGAGCTCCGAAAATGGGGTCTGATATGCAATGTTAGTAAAACATTTAGGTAGTTTTTCCACTCAGGATTATAAGTGTTAGAGTATGGATTGTTACCTCTTTGTGGCTAGCCCAAGTGATTTACTTGTTCTATACCACTGGCTCTAAACAAAAAAACATTCAACTGTGTCGTGATTGTCCAGCCCACATAACTCACATTATAATTGCATGGCCTTGCCTGTGGATGAAGAAGCTCCTTGCATGTTTCTCAACTGCTTAGTGAGGGCTGTAATCTGTGCTTGCAAGGCTGTCATCAAGTTTAGTGGAATCATCCCTTTTTGCTCCTTGGATCCTTATATACTCCTTTCATTTGACCATATGTAGCTGTTGCTCGCCAAATCTTCCAAAAGATCATGACCTGCATCAATAGTTTTCCTCATTAAAGACCCTCCTACATTTGCATCTATGGTTCCCCTTATGCTCTGATTCACAGTATTGTAGAATGTTTAAAAAAGGAACTCCCTCGAAAATGGTAGGGACAGCTCCTTTGTAATTCCTTAAATCTCTTCTAAGCTTCATACAATGACTCCCCATCACTTTGTTGAAATTTTGTGATCTACTTGATGATTCTTATTGTCTTGGTCAATGGTAAGTACTTAGCCAAGAAAGCTTGAGCTAGCTACTCCCAAGTAGTGATTTGCCCTAAACTGAATGAGTTATACCATGCCTTTGCCCGATCCCTCAAGGAAAAAGGAAATAATCTTAACCTCACAGCATCATCAAACATTCCATTAAGCCTGAAGGTGTCACAAATCTCCAAGAAGTTAACAACATGGGCGTTGGGATCTTTGCTTGACAACCCATAAAATTACACACTACGTTGAAGTATATTGAGAAATGCTAGTTTGATCTCAAAGTCATTGGCTTAAACCGCAGGCCTTACAACTCCTTTAGGACTGAAACCTGGCCTCATAAAGTCCTTCAATGTCCTCTGAGCTCTTTCTTTCTCTCCTTCTTCTGCCATATTCCTTTGTATTCTGTCTTGACAAGAGCACTTTTTAGCTCTCTTTTGTGCCTTTTAATGTCTAAAAACTCTTCTTTACTAAGCTCGTTAGACCTTCTCATGCTCTTTGTGTTTAAGCACTTGTAAATATGCAAAGAAGAGTATCAAACACTCTTAAATCATAGTCACCCAAGTAAACAAGATGATAAACAAAACAATCCCTAACAACAGCACGAAAAATTTGTTGATTGGGTAAAAAACAAACTACTTGTTTTACAATGAAATCCGCAAGTATAAAGGTCCTTACTTGTAGTCAAAAGAAAATATCTGCCCACAGAGATTGTGCTTAGGTACCAGTTAATTCAGATTATGCTTTGTTTAAGACTCAAATTTGAATAATAAACTAAAAAATAACCTAAATCAAACAAACTAGTAATGAACAAATAATGTAACAAAAGTGTAAAAACTTTAACTTAAAGATTCGTCAAGAGAGTTAATGCTCGAGTATTAACCATTAAACCCTAATTGAATTATGGAACTTGCAATCTCTCAATTCATAAATGACCCACAATTCTAACTAGATTAATTAAGTGGTTAATTAGATCGCCTAACTCTAATAAATCTAATCTAATCATTTTTATTTGGGTCATTCTTTCGGTTTGTTATCGAAACATGCAAATACATTAATCAGTCACGACACCTAAACCAATAAACACAAAATTAATTAAATCAACATTAACTCAAAGTAAAATCCAAAAGGAGAGTTTAAAACATTATCAACAACCCAAAATCCATTTCCATACTATCCATCTCAACTTTATACATTTAAATGAAAAAAGAAATGAAAAGAAAATGAAACTTAGGTTGGATAAATCGGGAAGGTAGCAGAGTCGAGATACCACTTGATTTAGGGAGCAGCGGCATCAGGATCCACTTTTTCTTCCTCTTCTTCTTCTTTCTCTCTCTTCTTTCTGTCTCTTTTTGGGGTTTCCAAATGGAGGCTGATTGTAAAGCTCCTTACTAGGGTTATATACTAATTCTTTTATAGTTTTTTCCAATTAAGGTAATCCTAGTGTCTTTTCTAGGGTCCGAAATGTCCCTAAAAAATTTAAATCTAGAAGTAACCCCACGTCTGTCCGTACAAAGGGCATGATCGTGGCCAGTTTATTTACTCTATGTCACGATCATGGTAGATTCCCCACAATTGTGGCCTTATGCTCGAGCTTCCCTAGGTTATTGCCCTAGTCTTCTCCGATTCTCCTCTGAATACCTTGAAGCACTCACAAACTCATCACGGCACCTCATATGTATAAAATTGAAGCTCAAATACATGTTCTTACCTAAAAAACACTTAAAACACAAATATTTATGAACTAACACAATTCTTAACCAAAACACATATTAAACAATCAAATTAACCGCTAAACACACATTAAACTACCTACAAAAATACAAAGCAATCTACACCTATCAAACAACTAGCACATAGCTTCTTGAATCATTTCCAATATTCATAAAGGGACTCTCCGTTATATTGCTTTATGCTATAGATTTCCCTCCAAATACTTGTTATCTTAGATGCTAGAAAATATTTTCCCAAAAATGGTTGCTTCATCTCTAACCAAGTGTTTGCACTTCTAGCAGGTAGATCAAATAACCAATTCTTTGCTACATCTTTTGGTAAGAACAGAAAAGCCCTTAACATCGAGCTCCTTAAGATGCTTATATGCATCCTCACCTGTAATACTGTGAGAGATGTCTCATGCCTATGACACAATTTTCATGGTCGTCAGAGGTTTGTAAGCCATGCTCTACACTCTTCGTTCATCATGCTCTTTATTTTTTTATATTTTATTGTCTTCTCTTGCTCTAATCCTTCTCCTTTTTTCTCCGTGAAGACAAGTGACTATGAATCTTAAGAAGATGATTCTTTTGACTCACATTAGTTCTTTCTCTTTTGAATTATACCTAAAACCAAATATGAACTAAAGTGAATGTCTTAAGCATTTCATATCATTAAACACTAATTGTTTTAGAGCAAATGCATAATCAATTAAGCAAATATCATTAGTATTAATATTAACTACAACAGAATATGTTTGTTAAGTTATATGTGAATCTTCTTGGACAAGTTCCCAATAACTTCTAGTCAAGAAAGTTTTTCTTGTTAGCTTGTAAAACTCTTTAGGTTTTAAACTGGGTGATGTGTGCTTGATTGATTATATATTCAATCCTTAATACATAGTGGTTAATGCAATGAAAAGTTTAAGATACTCATTTTGGTTCATATTTAGTTACAAGTTAGAAGCACAAAAAATAAAATAGACTAAAAGCAAGAAATAAAATAGACTAAAAGCACATCCCTAGAGCCATTCTCTTGATTTTTAAACTTATTTGTTTTTGTCGAATAAGAAGGAGATGAATTAGGGTGAATATGGGATAAGAAAATGAAATAAATGAAGTTCCAACAACCCACTAAGTGGTGCATGGAACTAGGGATGGTAAAACTGGCCTGGCTCGGTCCTGCCTACTTTTGGCCTGGGTTGATCGACCCGTTGTTTCCAAAACAACATCGTTTTGGAAGTCTTTCCCTTGAAAAAACAAATGACGGGCTGGGCTATGGCCTTTTGGGTCATAATCTGGACGACGAGCTAGCCCGCAGGCCACCATAGCTCAGCCTATTGGCATCCCTACATGGAACCATGTAACTTTTTACAAACATGTAGGAACATTTTAGCAAACCCCTATAACTTACATAGCCATGTAAGTACATATATGGTTGTGTAAGTGAGCTACACAACCTGATACATGTAAAAACATAAGTTTTGGGCAAATTTTACATACACAGTTTGATACACACCCGTGTAACTAACCATTTAAGTCCAAGAAACCCTAATTTTTGCTATATAAGGACATTTAAGTGGTGAAACATAATATGAAGGGTTTGAGAAGCACAAAAGAGGACAAAACCTTACTTCTTTGGGATATATAAGGAACTAACCTTCTTCCTTCTAGTTCAAAGGGGCAATCAAGGCCAAAGAACACATTTGGGCATCTCTTCATCTTGTATTGTTATTATCTGTCTTTAGAAATTGTTTGTGATATTCTTTGTTTAATGTTTTGGGTATTCATGTATGAATAATTAATGTTCATCCTTCTGTTGATAAATTTATAATATAAAACTTTCAATATCATAATTATACAAATTGTATCTTGTAATATCAAAGGTATTGTTCCCATGAAGACTAACAGACACCTAAAAACTTAAATAGAACTTTGTCTAAGGTATTAAAAATTGATTTGAATTAAAATAAATAATTTAAGTATAAAAACTAATAAAACGAAACAAGTAAAGAAATAAGTTGCCAATAAAATAAGTTTGATCAAAGTTTGAGACTTAGGAATTATTCTATCCTTGTCCCATTTTCCCTTTTTCTTGTTGATTCAATTTAAGTTTGGTCCTAGATTTCGTAAAGTTTTAATTACCCTCTCTCGAGATCTGATCAATTAACCCTAATGGAATTCAATAATCATATAATTGTAATCTCTCAATTCACAAAACTACTCCTAAGTTATTCATTTAGATTTGTAGCAATCCTAAGGATAATTAATTTCATAATTAAGATCTCTCTTAAGTTGTTAATTAATCTGATAATTGCAAATCTATCAAGTTACCAACTACCATTGTTCACCTTAACACATGTAACTTAATTCACTCTCTTGAATTATTACCAAGTGTATGTTGTGTCTAATTTCTTTTGACTTTGCTTTCCTTCATATCTTGATTTTGGTTATAAATTCTTATGATTCGATCCAAATGTGAGATGAATTGAGTGAAAATGGTGTGAATATTACATACAAGTTAATTAGATTATCTTGTGAATGTTGCATGAAAAATTAGAAGAATTATGCATGAAAGGATGAAATAGGATGTGTCCATGACTTCCATAGTCACAGGTGTGACAATGATGGTTACGATAGCATTTTCTTTAATTGTCCAACTTACTACGTGGCAACTGCAAGTTTGAGGGCTCAAAAACCTAAACTTAAAATGAGACTACAAATAGAAAGAAGAGAGGTTGGCGGTGATTTGGGACATTCTAGGACGTAAAATAGATAGAGAGAAAGAAGGGTAGATGAGAGGAGAGAATAGAGAGTAGTTGGGTGAGCAAAAGAAGAAGAATAGCAAAAGAGGTGGAAGCAGTGTGAGCCTTTAATCATTTGGCTGAGAACCAAGTAGAAGTAGAAGCTGAGAGCTAATGTAGAGAGCTTGAGAGGGGTATGAGATCACCGCAACTCCCTCAGTTAAACAATTGTTTTCTCATTTTGTTATGTTTGTTGCATTATTTCTCTATTGTTTTATTAGATTTACTCTATTAGTTGATAGACTCATACTCTATTAACTTTTTGTAGTTCATTTTAGTCATTCACTTAGTTTTTTTTTTAATACTTCTCTTATAATGATAAAGATGGGATTAAAGTATATAAGGATGATAAATCTTGCTTATTCTATAATGGGCTGATTTTTTGTTCTTGAGAATTAATGTAGCTAGTTTAGTCAAATATGCATGATTGAGTTATTGTGTTATTGTTTTATGTTTGCTACAATTTTTGAGCTGAGTGGACATAAAAGCATGACGAAACTTTGCAACATTTTGCTATTAAACGAAGGATCGAGAAAATAAATTTAATATGGAATGAGAAACTATAGACGTTTAGGTTAAGAATTAGAAATATATTAACTTAAGTGGTAATTAGCAACTAGGTTTTCATAATTAATTCAGATGATAACTTGTCAAATATGAAAGTTAGATTTAGTTTATTATTTGAGTTGGTCTTAGAACCTAACTGTTAATTTTAGTAAGAAAATTATCCAATCATTTCCCCTTAATCATGTATAGGAGATTAAATTAATGCAATTAATTCTCAAGAGTTTCCCAATTTGATTAATCTATTCTTTTTGTTTCCAATTAAATTAGTTTACTTTTCAGTTTAATTTTGTGATTTTCTCCAAAGCCTTCACTTAATAAATCAAGATAGAATGTTTAGGATTGCATATGTTTTCACTTTTATTCAAGATTAATTTAAGTGAATCAATTTACCTCCGTGGGAAATGACCCATGGTAATCATCTACAACTACCTCGTACACTTGCAAGTAGGGTAGCCTAGGTATTTTTAGGACTTATTTTGGCACAACAAGTTTTTGATGTCATTGTCTGGGAGGTGTTTAGTGTTTACACTTAATTTAATTTTGATTGTTTTGTCTATTCATGCATACATTTTTGTTGTGATATTTCATTGAGTTGTTTTAGCAATTTTTGTTACTAATTTAGTGTTGTCTTTATTTTGTTTATGCGAGGAAGGAGATCTTAGGAAAGTGAACTCACCTCCTTTATTGATAACGTGCATCGTATAAGAAGACCTCAAGGTGACTTTGAAGACAATATCGAGGAACCCAAGCTTGAAGATCAAGAGATATGTGAAAGGCAGCCAGTAATGAAGGAGTATGCCAAATCATGCATATGTTTGGAAGAGGTAGCCAAAAACTATGAGTTGAAGAGCATCCACCACAACATGTTGCCATCATTTTATAGGTTCCTAATTAAGACCCTTTAAACTTCATTCGAGAATTCTATAGCACTCTCTAGACATTCCCTTTAGATGGCCTAAATGAAGATCAACTCGGGATGAGATGCTTCCCATACACATTGAAGGATTGGGTCGAGGCATGGTTGATAACTCTTCCATCCAATTCATTGAGTATATGGGAGGAAGTTTACAATAAATTCATGGGAAAAATTCTATTCCCATCAGAAGACTTCTGAATTGTGGACAAAGATAGCTACCTTCACTCAAATGGAGCGAAAGCCATTCCATAAGGCGTGGGAACTCTTTAAACTTATACTAATACAGTGTCCACACAATCATTTTCCACTTCACATGCAAAACTAGTTCTTTTATGATGGACTGATATAATAATGTCAATACATGGTGGACAATGCAGCAGGAGGAATTGTGGGAGAGAAGATTGCCGAAGAAACAAATGAAATCTTTGAAATGTTAGGGACTAATTCTCAACAAAAGAGTGTGAGAAGGAAAAGAGTTGAAGTTCGTGAAGTGAGTTCAAATCAAGAAATGGCTATGCAATTAGTGGAGCTCATAAAGCATATGAAAATGCTAACCATGAGACAATCCCAAGACACCCCAAATCATGAGGTATGTGGTGTATGTAGAACTTTTGGTCATTGAGTTAATGTTTGTTCATATTCTTTTAAATCTTTTTCATGTGAGGAAGAACAAACAAATTCACTTAATGTTTTTCAACTGAGGGTGTGTAATGATCTATATTTAAACACCAATAATCCTAGTTGGAGAAACTACCCCAATTTCTCTTGAACGACCAGCAATCCACTAGTGCAGCCCCAACCACCATATCTAAATTTTCAAAGACAGAATTAACTCCAACGGTAATCTTCAAGTCAGAACGTACCAAGAAAGCCTTATTTGGAGGAAAACTAAATGCTTTCATTCAAATGACTACTCAAAATCAAGAAATGAACAGTAGGAGATTTGATTCATTCGAAGCTTTTGTAAAGAGGGATGAGACTCAAGTGGGGTAACTCGCTACTCAATCGCAAGGCAATAAAAAAGGAAAGTTACCTAGTCAACCCAAACAAGTCAAGGCCGTTACTATTCTAGGAAGTGGTAAGGTGATTGACAATCATGTTGAGATTCCTTCTAACATGTTTGATGTAGGTAATCAAGAAGAGGAGAGCCTCGTCAAAGGAAAAGATGGGAAAAATGATGAAAGCAATGGGAATAACTCTTCAAGTCACGTTTAGGGAGGAAAAAAAGTCGGGCCTACAACCAAGAGTGATGAAGGACCAAAACTACATAAGGTGATCGATCCTTATAGAGCACCAGTTCCATATCCAAGCTGCCTTAAGGACTCAAAACAAGATGAACAATTTTTTAATCTCTATATCATCTTTTCTAAAGTTAATATTAACCTTCCATTATTAGATGTGATCAGGAACATTCCAGCTTATATGAAGTTCTTCATGGAACTAAACACCAAAAAATGGAAGTTTGCACCACATAAGAAGGTGATAGTTTCAGAAGTAGCAAAGGCGATCATTTTCAGAAGTAGCAAGTGTGATCCTTCTATAGCAGTTACCTCCTAAGATGAAAGATCCAGGGAGTTTCATCATGAAGGTTCCGGTGGGTAATGGTGAGTAGGTTAAGGGGTATGCTTGACCTAGGAGCAAGTATAAACTAATGCCTTATTCCATTTACATGAAATTGGATCTAGAACAATTAAGACCTAACAATATGTGCTTACAATTAGCTGATAGGTCAATCCATTATTCGAAAGGAATAATGGAAGATGTGTTAGTGAAGGTTGAAGTATGTGTTTTTAGGTGAAGGGAAAAATACCCAACCATTCTCACATCTACCTTGGATGCTGATCAAGGAGAAATAACCTTGAGTGAGATGAAAATATTAAAACGGGCCATAGGATGGAGTTTGAGTGACATTAAAGAAATTAGTCCCTCCATGTGCATCCTAGAAGAGGGGGCTAAACTAGTGAGAGAGACCTAAAGAAGAATCAATCCTAATATATGGGAGGTATTTAAGAAGGAAGTTTTGAAACTGTTTTATAAAGGAGTGATTTATCCAATTGCGGATAGTGAGTGGGTGAGCCCAATGCATGTGGTTCCAAAAAAATCCAGCATTACTATTATTCAAAATGATAAGACTGAATTGGTGCCTATTAGGACTACCACTGGATGGAATATGTGTATTGATTATAGGGAATTGAATGTGACGACCAAAAAGGGCCATTTTCCTCTCTCTTTTATTGATTAGATGTTGGATAACTTTATGGGCATGAGTTTTATTGTTTTCTTGATGGTCTTTCTGGTTATTGTTCGAACAGCATTCACTTATCTATTTAGGACATTCACTTTCAAAAGTATGCCATTCGGGTTGTGTAATGCACCTGCAACATTTCAAAGCTGCATTTTTTCCATTTTCTTATACATGATCGAGAACTTTATCGAAGTCTTTATGGATGATTTCTCAGTCTTTGGTACTTCTTTTGATGATTGTCTAAATAAGCTGACTCGTGTGCTTAAAAAATGTATTGAATGCAACTTCACTTTAAGTTGGGAAAAGAGTCATTTTATGGTGAAACAAGGGATAATCCTAGGTCATGTTGTATCAAAAAGCAAAATTGAGGTTAATAAGGTTGAAATTGAAGTTATAGAAAAACTTTCGCATCCCAGTTCTGTCAAGGTTATTAGAAGTTGTCTTGGACATGCTAGATGTTATAGGGGGTTTATCAAAGATTTTTGTAAGATAAGTCATCCTTTACGCCACTGTTAGCAAAAGATGTCCATTTTGCTTTTAATGAGGATTACTTTAATGCCTTTAATGTTCTCAAAGAAAAATTTATCTATGCACCAATTGTTGTCGCTCTTGATTCGTCTTTAGCATTTAAATTTATGTGTGATGCTTCTAATTTTGTTGTGGGAGATTTTTTGGGCCAAAAAGTTGAGAAATCTCTATGTGTAATTTATTATGCTAGCTTAACTTTGAGTGATGCGCAACTAAATTACATAAACAATGAGAAAGAATTGCTAGCTATGATTTTTTCATTGGAAAAATTTAGACCTTATTTGTTAGGGTCAAAGATTATAATCCATTCTGGTCATGCAGCTCTTAGATATCTTTTGAACAAAACGTATACAAAACTGCTATTAATTAGGTAGATTTTGTTGTTATAAGAGTTTGATGTGGAAATAAAAGATAAAAGAGGGAGTGATAATGATGTTGCGGATCATTTCTCAAGAATAACTCCTAACTTCGAAACTATTAAACAACAAAAGAATTATGCAATTGCTGAGAACTTTCTTGATGAGCAGTTATTTGTTGTTAGTGAAGTGCCTTAGTATTCTGACTATGTGAATTATCTTGCATGTGGCATTTTGAGACCTAACATGACTTTTCAAGAAAGGAGAAGATTCCTTCACTTAAGCGAGTACTACTTTTGGGATGATCCATACCTCTGGGTTTGCAAGGATGAAATCATTAGGAAGTGCATTCCAAAAGATGAGTAGGTAAGTTTTTTGACCTTCTTCTATGAACTCCACTGTGGAGACCATTTTGGAGGGCAAAAAACTACTTCTAACATTTTTCAAAATGGTTTTTATTGACCTGCTTTGTTTAAGGATGCCCATTTCTTCTACTTGAAATGTGATAAATGCCAATGAACTGGAAATATAAGTAGAAGAAATGACATGCCCCTAACTAACCAATTGACTGTTGAATTATTCGATGTTTGTGGTATTGATTTTATATGTCTATTTCCTAAATCTTGTGGATTTGAATATATACTTGTTGCAATTGATTACTTTTATAAATGGGTAGAAGCAATACCCACCCAAACTAATGATGCTCATGTTGTTGTTCAATTTGTGAATGAAAATATTTTCAGCAAGTTCAGGATTTCGCTCGTAGTCATAAGTGATGGAGGAAGTGCTTTCTGCAATAAGCTTTTTGAGAAGCTTATGAAGAAATATGCAACAACTCACAAGGTGGCGACTCCCTACCATCCACAAACTTATGGATAAGTTGAAACAAGTAATAAGAAAATTAAGGGGATTTTGGAGAAGACTGTACGCCCACCACCAAAGGATTAGTCAACAACGTTAAATGATGCACTTTAGGCATATCACACGGCTTACAAAACCATCTTAGGAATGAGCCCTTACCGGCTTGTTTCTAGGAAGACCTACCATTTGCCTATAGAGTTTAAGCATAAGACATTGTGGGCAATCAAGATGGTGAACCTAAATCTGGATGATGGAGGATAAGAGTGTTTGCCTCAAATTTCAAAATTGGATGAACTCTGGAGTGAGGCTTACAAGAATTCCAAAATTTACAAAGGAAAGAACAAAACACCTTCATGATAAAGGTCTTACAGGTAAGTCCCTTACACATAAAATGAAGGTTCTATTGTATACTCTCAGTTGTGTTTGTTTCTAGGCAAGTTGAAATTAAGGTGGAATGGGCCATTTGAAGTAATCAAGGTCTTTCTATATGGAGTCGTGGAATTGGAAAACCTATGAACAAAGGAAAACTTTAAGGTGAATGGACATTGAGTGAAACCATATTTAGAAGAAGCAATTGAGAAGAAAACCATAGATTTCATTAATTTAAGTGATCCACTTCGAGAATGACTATTGCGTTGTCCAGCTATAAGAAATTAAAGAAACACTTAATGGGAGGCAACCCATAAATTTTTATCTTGTTTTTTTATTCTTGTTATATAAATCTTTATGTGTCTTTTATTTATTTTTCTTCTTATCATTATAAATTTTTAAAAAAAATGACTGAACTGAACAATGACAAGTGTGACTAGTCATGAGTGTGACTAGGAGAATCACACCTGTGACTCTCCTACTCGATCTCTTTAAGCACCCCCATATCCTAGTTTTTGCTCATCTCTCTTCTTTTTTCTTCCAGATTTGCTTTCTCTCTTGGGCATTTGCTGACTTGGTGCATTGCCATTTCCATCTTTAGCCAGGTTCACTTACGCCAACGCAGTCTAAACCATGAACATTACCACCTTCACACCTATGAATTTCACTCACCCAGCCATAGTTATGCCCGCGATCCACACCAACACTGACAGCTATATGGGTCCAAGGATGAGATTCCCAGTAGCTTCATCCTCTTCACCGCATGACACTTTAACTTCAGGTATCTCATGCCTTCAATTTCATCCTAGAGAGAGCTAAAAAAGGTACGCAATTCTTAAGAACTGTCAAATTATTCCTAATAGATTTATCGAATCTAGAGTTATTGTGGAATTAGGAATAGTTAATCGAGTTCGTAAATTGTTGCATAACGTAAGATGGGATAGATTTTTTGAATTTTGGAAAAATTTAT
Source organism: Erythroxylum urbanii (assembly GCA_027568935.1). Classification (NCBI taxonomy): domain Eukaryota; kingdom Viridiplantae; phylum Streptophyta; class Magnoliopsida; order Malpighiales; family Erythroxylaceae; genus Erythroxylum; species Erythroxylum urbanii. Next base: position 1,926 of record JAOQML010151799.1, on the reverse strand, counting down.
ATGTGGAATTGACTTTAGAATTTCTGAGTACTTTAAAAGTGGTCTATGATGATGCTAACATTGTCAGTAGTCTAAAATTTCAATTGATGAATATGTCTCATATGATTACTTTGGATATGCTCAACAATATTTTTGGATTTCCATACAGTGATTTTTATGGATATCATGAGGATTTTAGGACTAAAGAATTTTGAACCCAAATAAGAAATTCTAGAAAAAGTATTTTCACAAAGTCGGTCCAAATCATCTACCTTAGTGGACCTAGCCCTTTGCTATATCCATATATTTCTAACATCCACTTTGTTCGGTAGGGGAGATAGCCAGGGAGTGGTTTCTAAAGCTGAATTATTTGTTTTGTGGTAAAAAGTGCATGGTAAGTCCATTAATGCCAGTATATGGCTAAGTACATATTTAATGGATATGGATAAAGCCAGTGCAGGAAAAATAATAGTCGGAGCGTTCTTGGCAATAATGACACAGAAGAAGCTTCAAGAAGTAAGTGTGCTCGCATTGCAGAAGTTGAAGCTGAATAAGAAGCTAATGTTCTACCCACCGAAGAAATTCCTTCGTCTTCTCCAACTACTTCCGATGGCTACGAACACTTTTCACTCAATTTAGTGCATTTAAAGCCCAATTCACAAAGCATGTAACTCAAACTAAGGAGTTTGAACAACAAAAAAAAGAGTAGATCCACAACATTGAGGCTAACGTAGCAGAGATCTGAAACTTCATAGCCAATTTGAATGCTTGCTTTGGAAAATCACCACCCCTATCTTAGTATCGTATTTCTATCCTTTTTTTCTTTTTATTACTTGTGAGTTTAATTTCTTTTAGTTTTAATGCATGTACTTATTTGTGTTACTTTGCATCTTACATCCCTTTATTATTTTCTTATCACACTGGGGATAGTGTGATATTTAAGTGAGGGGGTATTAGTTAAAAAAATTAATTATTATTTTATATGATTGTGTGTTTATTTTTTTCCCATTTAATAGTTAGAGATGCATGGTCATTAAATGAACTCAATCTGAATTAGAAATGCATAATATGAGTAAATGAGTATACTTACATGCTTAGGTTAATTGACTTGGATTTTAATTAAAAGGACATTAGCTTATTGTGATAGAAGAATGACACTTTTCATTTGGTAAGAATTTGAGCCCTTTTGAAATATTTAGCACTAAATTCATGTATTCTTTGCTGAAAGTGTTCTTTGATGATGAAGGAACTCTAGAACTAGCTTACAAATACTAGTCAAGATCACATAATCTTACGTTAACATTGAAATGATGAAGACAATTAGGATTTATCCTTTTTTCTTAAAAAGCCACCGTAATTTTACCCTTAATGAGCCCCTTTTGAGCTTAACATAAACCATTTCTTCTTTAAACCCAAAATTTGAGCCTTAACCTTGATTAACCCAAAATTTGACCCTTAACCTTGATTATTTAACTTTTTCGTCATACTTACCATAATGACAAATTGAGCATTTGAATAGGTATGATTGGGTTTAGGGAATAATTACTTGAATAAGTGCGGGGGGATCATAGGATATAGTTGGTTTTTGAGTTAGGAATGGGTATGGTTGTAATAATTTGTATCTCTCCTCTACATTTTACCTCTCTTATAAAATTTATCTCATTTTTATAAATAAATTTAAAAAAGAGAAAACAAAAGAAAAAGAAATAAAAATAAAAATAAAAAGGAAGGAATAGAAGATAACAAGAAAAATGAAAAGAAGAGGAATGACATAAAAAAGGAGAGAGAGAGAGGGGTGGGGAATGTTAATCTTGTTTATTGAGAGGAAAGAATTGAGTGTTTTATGCTTTATTGTTTTGTATTATTTTAAACGCTCAATTTGTTCTATAGTTTTAAAATGTGATCTTCCTTTTTCCTACGCTAAGCCCAACCCCATTACAACCAAAA
>JAOQML010151743.1:0-14303 GCA_027568935.1 Erythroxylum urbanii | reverse complement strand
GAGCGATAAGCAACCATTATGCAAGAAAACATATGCTAATTACCTATAAAAAACATATCCTAATGCACACCTATCAGCTATCTTACCATATGTGGCTTATTCGCAAGTTATTAAATTGTTATATATTGAAATGACTAGAAATAAGCCACCAATTTTAAACATTGATTGATGGTAAACGTGAAGGGTACATCGAGCTAACGATGTTAAACAAGCTCTACTTGGAAGGAAAACCAAGAATTACGATAGGTTTTGTTTTTAATTCCATTTCATTTTGTTTCTATTTTGATGTTAGCATAGGATTTTTATTGGGTTTTAACATGTTTCAATGTTAGGGCAGAAAGCTTTATGATGTAATTATGCATATTTATCATGATAGGTGTTAAAATTTTGTATCTTTGAGTAATCAATTTTTAAGTTTGTCTAACTATTTCTCATGTTAAAATTGACTCTTGATTTTAATTGAGAAATTTATTGACAATAATATTTAGTAATGTTCTAAAAGTTAAATCAATATAACAATTTAAAGTTTAAAGATTTATTCAACATTAGATCGTTATAAGACTAGTATATAATGAATAAAAATAAAATTATAAACATAAATAAATAAAAATAAAAATAAAATTTTTTTCTTATAGAAGTTAAAAAATGTATGATAAATAAAATATTATTTTTGTTGCAGTTAAAATTTATAAGTGATGTATACTAGACATATATTTTCTTAATACTATTTTTACAGTTCATTTTTTTATTATTTTTGAAAATTTTAGATGAATTTATTAACTTCCAAAAAGATTGGTAAAAAGTTTTACTCCAACGAAAGCCTCCTGGAGTAATCAAAGTTAAAGAAAGCAATTACGTTCTGGTATGTAACATTAGAATTCCTGTTAAGAGTTTAGTGATTAGTTTCTTCATGATTTAGCTTCCCCTCTTCTAATTATGAGCTTGTTATCATTATGTAGAATCCCAATATTTGAGTTTGACCTTTAGTGCAAGTCAATTGTAATTTATGAGCTTCAAGTTGAGCTCTTACATTATTTATGATTGCAAATATCATCTTCCTCCCATGCGATGAATAAATCCTAAAACGTATTTGATTTCTTTCCAGCCAAATACCAATGATAATATTACTTAAAGCCATCTTGAATATAGTAATAAAAAGATTTGATTATGACATAAAGTGTAAAGAAGTGTAAGGAGAAATGGAAGAATAAGAACAAGTTCTTTAAGACGATGAAAGATAGTAATAAAATTTTACGGTTTAGGGATTTAGAATAATCACTAGATTCGGAAGAATTATTCGTCAGGGCTTTTAATTTTTCTTTTAGGATTAGGAATTTCTAAGTTTTTATGTTAGGGATTTAAATTAACTTATTACTAATGAACACTAATTATAATAATTTAAGTAAAATAAATTTATTATAAATTTTAAATAAAGTACTAATTTAGGTTTTCAAATTAAACATATAGGACTCATATTGTCACCTGGAACACACATGGAAATGAGACCAATTTAAAGATTAAAATTAAGTATATGTCATGTCAACAATGATGTGACACTTAACAAATAAAAACTTAATCTCGTATAATTTTCCATTTATTTAAGGTTTATTTTGAACATTCTTAAAACATTAAGGTTAAGATTAAATAAGCAATATGTCTAATTTGTCCTCTAAAATTTTACCGAAAGTGTTAAAAGGCCCCTAGTATTATCTCTGGTATTAATTAACTTCCTAATGTTTCCAAAATGGAGTAATTTGCTTAAAAAGAGAGTCACTCTATTACGTCTTTAATAATTGGACATTATTCCCTCATTATTTCAAAACATAAGTATATCAGATAAGTTTAGATGGCAATTTGGCAGTTGACATAGCATATATAAATTAATTTTATAGTAATTTACATATTAATCATTTAAAATTAAGGAAAACAATATTTAATCTCACTCCCTAAAATTACCCCATCACTTAAAATCTCTAATATTTATCCAATAAGCCCCCCATTTTCATTTTTCAATCTTCTTTCCCTATCTTAGATAATTTATAATTCCTTTCTCTCAATATTGGTTGTACCCTTAAACTAGGCTTTTGTGAATAGCTGGTTCACTTGCATTGTCCTCTTTTTCCTCCTCAATCTTATGATCAGAACGATCACTATTATCTCCAGCCTAGCCACCAACAATAAGCCTTTCCACTCCACTTGTAGACCAGGTTGCTGATGATTTAGACTACCTACTTAACTACTCTCCAAAGTGCCTTTTAGTTCCTACATTAAGCTAATTAGTCCTCATTGTAACTGACCAAAAAATTCCTTCTTCACTATTAGTCTCTTTTATTTAATTAAAGAATTTGAAATCATCTCTTTGATCCTTGTGTAAAGATGATTCATTGGTGCATTTAAGGGTGATTTCTGACTCTTTTCTTTTTCATTATCTTATCACTCTTATGTCTATCACAGTGTTAGTGGATGTTGCTATGTCACTATCAAAGGATGTGTATGACATTATTGCACATCACTAAGGCTTAAGAGATTTATAGGGTTTTGTCTATTTCTTATCCTTCTTATTTCTTATGATTTTGGTTGAAAGAAACTAAAGCTTGACGTTTAGGTTATTGGATAATGTGGACATGGATGTTGTTTTGTGATGTTTTAAAGAAGAAAGGGTTGATAGTTTGGAAATGGGTGTCTCAAAGAGAACTTCCTCGACTATTTATTCCTCGAGAGAAGCTGGTGGTAGTAAAGTTACAATAAGATTAGGCTTACGGATTTAGGGGAAGAAAGGTGGTGCTTAAAGAAGTTTTTGGTTGATGACATGTTCTCTTAGTGGTGGCGAAGCTTATAAAGCAACCCCGTTAGTCTTTGGGAAAACATCCTTAAACTGTATTAGTAATAGATTTTAAATGTGAGTGAAGGAGATGGAAACTGATTCTATCTTCTAGTTAGTAATTTGAAATTTCTTACAATAGTTTGGGCCTTTATTTACAGTGAGAATTTATGGAAGTGAGATGGAACACATCAAAAGTGTGAATTAATGGAGCATAGTAGGAAGAAAATGGTTGACTTAAAACAACTATTGGATGATTGTTACAGATTTTAGGTTTCTAGGTACTTTAGGGGAAATGAGAGGGAAATGATATTAAATTTTTTCTACTTTTAAATCATTAATAAGTAAATTCTCTTAAAAATCAATTGGTGTATGCAATGTCAGTTGTCAAGTTAGCATCTAACCTTATCTGGCTTATGCATCTGACCATATCTAACATATCGCATAAAGTACAATTAATGGAGGCATAATAGATTGACTCTTTTTAGAGTATATTTTTTTCATTTTAGAAATGTTTGAGAGTTAACTAGTACCATAGATAATAGTAGGAGCCTTCTTAAACTTTTGGCCAAACATTAGGGGGCAAATTAGATCTTTTACTAATTGAATGATCTGAAATGCTAGCATCTATCTTGTATTTCAATGAAAACATCGAGATATGAAATATGATTTTAATTAATAATTTATATAAAGAGTAAAAATAAAGAAAAAATGTGTCAAAGAACTCACCTGATTATAAGAATCATAGCTTATTGTGAAAATCATACATATATCATCGAAGGATAAGACACTCAAGACATACTGGTCCAATAAATAAAATTTGGTTTTGAGTATGTTCTACTTTTGAGTGTCTTATAGCGGCTGAGTTAGAAATTACATAAGCACATCTATTGTAGGGTATAAAATGGTAGCCTAATATTGCGTTGAATGAGTATATTCCAAAAATTTGATGACTAAACGAATGGTTTCTGTATATAAAATTGAATTAAGCTTCCATCAAGCTCTTTTTATTTTTACTAAAAATTATGAAAAGCTTATTAAATTGAAAAGGAAGAGTTATTAAATCTTTTCTTATTAATTTAATAGTAGGTTTAGGTTAAATGTTGATACTTGTAATGCGACTTGTATTAGTGGTTCTAGTTGAACATCAATATAGTAAGAAATCATCTTCAACTGAAATCTACATGCTACATAAGATTGGAGTTTAATTGGTTAAGTTTTGATGCAACTATGTTTAATTAGACATGAAGTTTGGACTAAGAAATTGAAGAGACTAAGAGCTTTGTATTAATGGCACTCAATCCAATTAAAAAACAATTTATATCCTCGAATTTAATTAGAAACTTAATCAAAAATGAATTTTTTTCATTTAAAATAAAAAATTTTAACTAAATCTAAACTAGTTCAAATTAAGTTTAAACTAGATGGAGTCAAGTTAAAATAGATTCCTTGAAGTTTAAAGCTCAAATTATTTTCTAAATCCAAATTTAATTTAAAGCTTAATAAAACTAAACTTTATTTGTTAATTAAAAATTTGACACATCTTTTGTTTTTTGAAAATTTAAAGCGATTGATTAAAAACATAGAAATGTTAGTATTACAAGAGGTCTAAGTGGAATACCCTTCTAAAATAACTCAAAAATCATGACAAACTTTTACAAGAACAACTTATTGAAAAGGATGTTAAAATTAGATTCTTAAAGAAGAGATCATATTAGGATTGAAGTTTTTTGCAACATTCCTAATCAAAATCAACTCCCTTACACTATTAATCACTTCTGAGATTAATCCATCTAGAGAAGTAGCTTTTTTTAAAAAATCTCCTATTGTTCCTTTCCTTCCAGATGGTTTAAGTCCCAAATGCAATTGTATATACTTGGAGAGCTGCTCTTAATAGTATGGGATGATCTAAAAGCTATTGGATAGTTTATGTAAATGAATTCCCATAAATGTTCCACGTGCAGATCCCTTTCACTACATTCTAGATGCTAGATGCAATGCTACCTTAAGAAAACAAATGGTCCCGAGTTTCCTCCAATTCTAGGTGTAAAAGGCAATCTCTGCTTAAAGGTATGTAACTTAATCTGTCTGTTGTGCTCAACCTATTTTTGATGGTCAGCCATAGTAGAAAAGAGGTTTTGGGCATTAAACATTTACTTCATACTATCTTATGCGAATCTACTCTAGGATTTATGCTTCATATCAATTCCTTGGTATTTTTATTGGTTAAAATATTGTTAACAAACTTTCCTTGCCAAAAGTATCTATCTGGTGCAAAGGGATTAAGGGAGTAATTAGGCTAAATATCCCTCATTTCTTCAGAGAGTTTCTGATAGGATTGAATTATCTTGTATGTTCTTATATATTTCCATGTGATTTCAATCCTATTTTCAACCAAATTATTCTATCACAACAATAGATGAAGAAACAACGTAGTAGCCAAGATAGAAATGGCAGCGCCTAAAGAGGAAACCAGAAACCCAAAACGTAGTGCAGAAGCAAAGAGCAAATTGGAGAAAAACGACATGTAGTAAGTGGAAGCAAGGAGGACCAAAAACACTACCAGTCCAACCAACATGCAACACCAAACGAGGAAGGATAAGCAATGACATCTGCCCATATAGAAATAAAAGTCCAAAACACATATAACATGAAGTAAAATGTAGATGTATGGGAAGTGTTAAAGCGTGAACTAAAAACAAATAAAAGATGCTTAAATAGAAGGACATAGGGGCAGTTGGAAGGTAGCATCACGCTACACCTGTCCACTTGATTCTTTTTTGGGAAACCTAGTTGAAAGGAGAGGAGGAAAAAAAGAAAAGAAGAGAGGGGTCTATGAGTATGGGAGAGTGTCGGCTAGAGAGGAGAGAATCGAAGCTAGAGTGAAGAAACATGAAAGGAGCTGCTTCATTGGAGTTTTTAACTTAGCTAGGGGCTGAAAGAGAGATAAGAAATATAAGTGATCAACCGAGCTGCATGAGAGTTCTGTAAAGAAGAGAGGAGAAAGCCTACGATTTATGAAGATGGATACATGAACAGTAGTATGTTTCTCATATTAATTTATCCCATCAATGAATAATGAGTGGAAGGAACAGTAGAGTGAAAATAAAAGAGAGAATAGAGGTTTCGTTAAAGAGAAGAAGAGCTGAAACTTTATGAAGCTGGAAGTAACATGGGAGAGTTGGGTGTAATGAAGAAGAAGAAGAAAAGCTTGCAACAGAGAGAAGATACGTGAACAAGGAGTTTAAACCCTCAACATTAATTTATCCCGTCAAGCTACAGTGACAAAGGAGTGGCTACAGAAACAAAAGAAGGGTGGCTATAGAGAAAATAGAAAGGCTTGTGAAAGAGACTTCGGTGGTCATTCTTTGTTCAATCTTTTTATATAAATAGAGGTTATTAAAGTTGATTGTTAAAGCTTAAAGATGGAAATGAAAGGCTAAATCACCTGACACCAATTCGAAGGTGGAATCGAGGCCAAGGAGCACATTAAGCATATAGTGTTATGTATCATTATCTACACTCTTTTTAGATTGTTACGTTATTTTGAATGAACTGAATGGGTATTTGGATAATTATGGTTTTAATGCTCTATTGAATCATTTTTATGACTATCCATTGCTAGATCTTGATTGTGATACATAATAGTCATGTGGAAGATTATTTGTATTAACTAACAGTAATAAATCGTTAGAAATAACGTAGCCTAAGTTAAATAGTCAGTGCTTGTGTGATTATAGCTTAAATTGATTTGTTTTTCTTGATTATATTGTTGCTGTCTAGATAAACTTAGAGAGCTTGTTCTAGGTTTCCTAATAGTTAGGGTTAATTAACGAGCGCTTCATAATTAACTAAAATTTAAGGAAAAAACAAGATTAATAGAGTTTGTTATTAATTCACGATCAATAGTATAAAAGGAGGAGGAAAGATGATAACTCAACGTCATTCGTGAAATTGTGCTTAGGCTGACTTGAAACCAATGAATCGGTGTTCAATTTATTCATTGACTTGATCGTTTTATTACAATTAATTTGATTTTTTTTTCATAGATTCAATTTTATTTTTTTTTGTCTGTTTAAAATTGAAACTTCCCCCATTTGTTTAAACAGATAATTTAAGAAAGTATTTGATATTAATCCTTGTAGGATCGACCTAGACTTACCACTATCTATATTTAGTCTAGTTATTTTAGTAGTGTTACGACGCACAACCAATTTTGGTGTTGTTGTCAGGGATTATTACTCTTTGCCTTTATGAATTTTTTTGTTTTCTTTTATTTTCTTTATTTTGATTTTGACTTTTGATTAATTTCTTTTCCTGTTTGGTTAGTTTTAGTGCATGAAGCGATCTTCTCACACCAGTGAATTGAAATTTGATCCAGAACTTGAAAGAACATTACGCAGAACTTGAAAGAACATGACAAGTTGTAGAAAGTTCTGAAGATCCATCATCATCTGAAAAGAAACTTGATTCATCACCAGGAATTCAAATAGTTTTAGATTTACTTTCTAATTCTTCTGTTGATTCCATTTCTAAAATTGATTTTAAAATGGCAGGTCAAATCAATGATCGCACTCTTAAGCAGTTAGTTACTGTTGATTTTAACCATCATCCTTTATGTATTGATTTTCCTACTATTGATGTTGATTTTGAGCTTAAATTTGGTCTAATTCACCTTTTACCTGCCTTTCTTGGTATGTCAAATGAAGATCCTCACAAGCATCTCAAAGAGTTCCACGTAGTTTGATCTAGCATGAGGCCAGTTGGAGTACAAGAAGAGTAGATTAAGTTGATAGCATTCTCATTCTCATTGGGGGACACTGCCAAGGATTAGCTTTGCTACTTGCCCTCGGGGTCGATTACCACTTGAAATGAGATGCAAAGACTTTTTTTGGAGAAATACTTTCTTGCTCCTTTAACTAAAAACATTCAAAAGGAAATCTGTGCAATTCGACAGCACCATAAGGAGACATTGTATGAGTAATGGGAGCGTTTCAAGAGATTATGTGCTAGCTACCCTTATCATCAAATCAGTGAGTAGCTCTTGATCCAGTATTTCTATAAGGGGCATCTGCCACAAGAAAGAAGTATGATAGATGTAGCAAGCGGAGGTGCACTGGTAGACAAGACACCGATTGAAGCCAGGAATCTGATTTCCAATATGGCTGCTAACTCTCAACAATTCAGTATTCGAGAGGAACCCAGACCATTGAAGGTTAGTGAAGCTTGTACTGCTACATTGGAATAACAAATAGCTGAGTTGACATCTTTATGAGGCAAATGGCTGCAAATAATTCTCAATAAGTCAAAGTATATGGAATTTCTACAATGGGACATCCCACTGATATGTGTCCAACTTTGCAAGAGATATCCACAGAACAAGTGAATGCTTTTGGGAGCTTCCCAAGCCAACCACAAAGGAATCCTAGCTACCCTTATGCACAAAACTTAGGATGGGAGAATCCTCCATTCAACACCTACAGGCAGCAAGGACAACAATAAGGGTCCTATCAATAACCCTATCAAATACAAGCTCAACCATCAAACTCTGGACCTTCATTGGAAGAAATGATGAAAACTTTGGCTCAGAATAGTATACAGTTCCAACAAAAGATGAATGCTAGCATTCAGAATTTGGAAAATCAATTGAGTTATATAGCTACTGCGGTGAGCCAATTGGAGAACCAAAATTTGGGTAAGCTTCTTGCTCAAACAATTTTGAACCCAAAAGAGAATGCAAGTGCTATCACCTTGAGGAGTGGTAAAGAAATGGAGGAACCGCACAAGACTCCTGTTATTGGCATTGATGCAAAATCTAAAAAGGAACTTGAATTGCCTCAGAAAGAAGCTAAAAAGGAAACTAAAGTAAATTCTCAATCTCCTGTGATTAAAAGTTGTACTAAAACTTTGCTCCTTTTCTTAGCGGGTTTGCTAAATCGAAGAAAGATTAGCAAGATAAGGAGATTTTGGAGATGTTTAAAAAGGTGGATGTAAACATACCTCTAATTGATGCCATTAAGCAAGTTCCTCGATACTCCAAATTTCTCAAAGAGTTATGCACTTCTAAGATGAAATTGAGGGGAGACGAAAAAGTATGTTTAGGGGAGAACATGTCTGTCATCATTCAGAGAAAACTTCCCCCAAAATATAAGGATCCTGATACTTTTACGATACCTTGCAAAATTGGTGATACAAGATTTGAAAGGGTAATGCTAGATCTTAGAGCTTCAATTAATGTTATGCCATATTCTATTTATACTTCGTTGAATTTGGGATCGTTGAAGGAAACTCGTGTTATAATTTAGTTGGCTGATAGATCTAATGCCTATCTGGAAGGGGTTGTAGAGGATGTTTTAGTGCAGGTTAATGAATTGGTTTTCCCAGCTGACTTTTATGTTTTGAATATAGAGGGAGGACCGTCTTCTAACTCTACACCTATCCTTTTGGGTCGCCCATTTTTGAAGACATAAAAGACAAAGATCGACATAGATATAAGGACATTGACTGTGGAATTTGATGGTGAAATTGTTCGTTTTAATTTTTTCGGCTATGAGGTACCCTAGTGATGTCCATTATATATTATCTATTGATGTCATTGATTCTTTGTCTCAAGAAATTTTTGATATGGGTGGTAAGGATAAGTGAGAAGTCATTCTATGTATGAGTTTAACGAAAAACATTTTGCAAAATTATAACTTGCTCATTACAGAAAAAAAAATGGAGGAAATTGTGATAGCGCTGCAATCACTGTAAACAATCCCAAAGAGGTATGTATTTGAAAATATTGAATTGCCAATATTTAATACAAAATCTTTACCTTCTATGGTGTAGGCAACTGTAACTGAATTGAAGCAATTATCGGAGCACTTAAAATATGTGTTCTTGGGAGAAGGAGAAACACTTCTAGTAATCATAGCAAAGAATTTAAAGCTTCAAGAAGAAAAGCTCATTCGAGTGCTTAAAGACCACATCACAGCTATAGGGTGGACTATAGTCGACATTAAGGGTATTAGCCCTTCGACATGTATGCACCGAATCTTGTTGGAAGAAGGATCCAAACCATCAAGAGAGTCACAAAGAAGATTGAATCCTCCGATGATAGAAGTGGTAAAGACGAATATCTTAAAGTTGCTTGATGTTGGTATAATCTATCCAATTTCAGATAACAAATAGGTAAGTCCGGTCCAAGTAGTACCAAAGAAAACTGGGATTATTGTGGTAAAGAATGAGAATAATGAATTTATGCCTACAAGAAATCAGAATGGATGGTGAGTATGCATCAATTATAAGAAGTTAAATGCTGCTACAAGCAAGGATCACTTCCCACTCCTATTCATTGATCAGATGCTTGAAAGACTTGTAAGACAACCTCACTACTGTTTTTTAGATAGGCTTAGGATATAACCATATTGTGATAGCTCCGGAGGATCAAGAGAAAACAACATTCACCTACCCATTTGGTACATTTGCTTACAGAAGGATACTATTTGGACTATGCAATGCCCCAACCACCTTTTAAAGATGCATGGTTAGTATTTTTTCTGAATATGTTGAACATATTATTGAGGTCTTTATGGATGATTTTACTATCTATAGAGATTCATTTGATGCATGTTTGGATAATTTGAATTGTGTACTTGAATGATGCATCGAAACTAATCTTGTTCTTAATTTTGAAAAATGTCATTTCGTGGTTGAACAAGGAATAGTGTTGGGACATGAAATCTCATCTAAGGGAATTAAGGTTGATAAGGCTATGATAGAAATTGTGCGAAATTTGCCTTACCCCACAAATGTGCAGGAGATTCATTTTTTTCTTAGCTATATAGGTTTTTATCGTAGGTTTATAAAGGACTTCAGTAAGATCTCAACAAAACTTTATCATTTGTTCCAAAAAGATATACCCTGTAAGTTTTATGAAGGATGCAAGGAAGCATTTGACAAGTTGAAAGAACTTTTGACTTCAGCACTAATCATTCAACCACCTGACTAGAGTCAACCATTTGAGATTATGTATGATGCGAGCAATTTTGCTTTGGGTTTTGTCCTTGGTCAAAGATATGGAAAGATGACTCATGCAATCTACTACGCTTCCTGAACACTTAGTCTAGCATAATGCAACTATTCCACCACTGAAAAAGAGCTTTTAGCTGTTGTGTTTGCTTGAGATAAATTTAGACCTTATTTGCTTGGTTCTAAAGTGATTGTGTATTCTGATCATACAGCATTAAGGTACTTTTTGTCAAAGAAAGAAGCAAAGCCAAGGCTGATTAGATGGATTCTCCTACTCCAAGAGATCAATTTGGAGATCAAAGATAATAAAGAATTAGAGAATTCAGTTGCAGATCACTTGAGTCGAGTTGTGAAGGAAGAGGATCCAATAACATTGCAAGAACTATTTTAGGATAAGCAATTACTAACGCTTCAAGGTAAGACTTCATGGTATACTGATATTGTGAACTATCTAGTAAACTATGAGATCCCTACTAATTTGAGTAAGGATGACTCTCAATTGTGGAAATGTTGTTCTGATCAAGTGATTAGGAGATGTGTACCTGAATATGAGTGTGAATCAATTATGAAGTTTTAGCCATTCATATGCTTGTGGTGGTCATTTTGGGCCTAATAGAACTGCTAGGAAAATTCTTAAATGTGGTTTCTGTTGGCCAAATATTTTTAGAGACTCATATATGTTCTATAAAGCATGTGAACAGTACCATAAACAGGGTAATCTATCCCATAGAGATCACATGCCTTTATCTCCAATAATTGCATGTGAAATTTTTGATATATGGGGCATCGATTTTATGGGACCATTTCCCACTTCTTTTGGTTTTGTTTATATTATATTGGCTGTAGATTATGTTTCTAAAAAGTTAAAGTCACCAGGACTAACGATTCAAAAGTTGTTGTAGAATTTGCCAAGTATAACATTTTTGCTAGATTTGGAACACTGCGAGCATTGATTAGTGACAGGAGTACTCATTTTTGCAATCGATTAGTGGGAAATGTTTTAAAGAAGTACCATGTCACACATAAGGTGTCTACAACCTATCATCTATAGACGAGCAGACAAGAAAAAGTTTCAAATAGAGAAATTAAGTCCATCCTTAAGAAAATGATAAGTCCAAATCATATAGATTGGAGTCAGCAACTTGATGATGCTCTTTGGGCATACAACACTGCATACAAGACACCAATTGACATGTCTCCATATAAACTGATCTACGAAAAGTCGTGACATCTTCTAGTGTAAATTGAGCACAAAGCCTTTTGGGCTATTAAGCAATGCAATATGAAGATGGATGCCATGGGTGATAAGAGGAAACTGAAACTGCAAGAATTGGAAGAGCTTAGGCTTGAGTCTTATGAGAATGCAAAAATTTACAAGGAAAAGACGAAAAGATTTCATGATAAGATGATTGTTAGGAAGAATTTTGTGGTTGGACAAAAAGTTCTTCTCTACTATTCACAACTTAAGCTTTTTCCAGGTAAATTGCGTTACCGTTGGATTGGCCTTTTATTGTGACTAATGTTTTTTCACATAGTGGAGTTGAAATTGAAAGCTTAGAGACAAACAAGAAATTAAAAGTCAATGGTCGTCGACTGAAACCATTGTACGAGGGATTCCGAGTGGAGGACGTGGAAGAGATAAGGTTAGAAAACCCTCGCTATGAAGAATGAGCAACAAAGAGTCAAGCCAACGATAATAAACAAAAGCTCTTGATGGGAGGCACTCTATCTGTATCCTTTTGTTTTTGTTTGTGTTTTTTTTTGTACATATTTGTTGGTTGGTTCGCTTTGAGTGTTTATTTTCTTTTTGTTAGTTTTGATTGTAGGTGGAAGATAGGTTGTTATTCTTCAAAAGGGAAGCTACAATTTCTTTGCTATCAGGATTCATATGGCCTCTCGAGCGAAGTGTTTTTGTTTCCATTCCTTTTGTGTTTTTATTGGTTTTAAGACATTGAGGATAATATCCCATTTAAGTGTAAGGGTGGGGCCTGTTGTAATTTTTTTTCACTTGAATTATGATGAATGATGCATATTGAATCATTAAATTCTGTCATAGTAATTGAACCGAGAATTGAGTTGTATGTGCGAATCTGGATTAGGCAACTTTGCATAAACTCATTTAATAATTTGATACTTGAGTGATTAGGTAATGTATGAAACTTTGATGAATTTTCATATAAGAATATGTGAGGTTTTAAGCCTATATGACTGCATTTCACAGTCATTCTGTTTCTTTGTTGTATGTGAGGCTCCCTTAGGAAGATTACCTTCAGAACTTGTATTAAACCGGTTTGAAACTACTAGTTGCATGGTTTATGGAAATGATTAAGGCCTTCTTTGTTTTCAACCCTTAGCTTAAATAACCCAACAAGTCATTTTTCCCTTGCAAACCCTTTGAGCCTTTAACCTTATTTGTTTCTGTATTAATCACCTTACATTGAAACCCATAAACCCACTAGCCTTACCCTGTCACTAGTTTAATGAAGTACTAAAGTAAATATTTAATGTCTATAATTTAGAGACTTTTGTTTTGTATTGTATTCTGAGATATTTTTAGAGGTACTTCTAGTCATGTTTTCTTGATATATGCTACTATTGTTTTCTATTATTTTTAGTTTTTTAAGTAAAAAAAAGAGAAAACAAAGAAAAAAAGACAAGAAAAAGAAAAGGAATAAAACATAATAGCATTAGTTATATCATTAGTTACTGATGAGTAGTTGTCCATTGTATTCATATATTTATCTCAGAATTTATAGTTAGTTGTCCCTTTTACTTAGTACTTTGTGAATGCTTGTGAGTAACCCTTTGACCTTTTTACCTTACCTTAACCTAAACTCCATTATAACCTAAGTAAAAGCCCTTTTGATCTATGATAACATATATTCTATGTAGAGAAAAATCGGTGTATTTGCAAGCCTATGGTAGTGTAGTCTCTTAAAGGGAGTTTTGAGTGAAATACCAACCCATCACATACTTGAGTGATATGAGTGAATATCGTAAGAAAGCTCATCTTAATTTTATGCTCACCTTTGATTAATGGGTTCCTCATTTGACTTTGTTTATATGCACTGGTGAAAAAAAATATATGATATATATAATAGCTTGATGCTTAAGTTACCAATGTCTGAAGGATTGCATATACTTTATTTTCTTTGAAAACGAATTGATAGAATATTTTGGTTGTGTTTAAATTGCTTGAGGACAAGAAATTGTTCAAGTCTGGGGGTATTTGATAGGATTGAATTATCTAATTTTTCTTATATATTTCTATGTGATTTTAATCCTATTTTCAACCAAAATATTCTATCACAGCAATAGATGAAGAAACAACGTAACAGCCAAGATAGAAATTGTAACACCCCATTACCCTAGGGTACGCACCGAGACGCCCATAGGTCATTCCGATACATATCCTAAGATAAGGGAGCGCTACGTGCAATTTCTACAAACTCCACATGGCATCACATAC
>JAOQML010151700.1:0-14307 GCA_027568935.1 Erythroxylum urbanii | reverse complement strand
ATTCAATATTCATGTGCATATATGCTAACATTATGCATGAGCAAGAAAAATGCATTTCCTTAATCTCTCTTTAAGCTCACATGCATTGAAATTTTAGGTCCAACCCTTAATATAGGGACGGGATGTTACAGGGTAAATATTGATGCAATTAATTCTTTCAAGGCTGAAGTGAATGGAATTGATTGGCCATCATACCAAAACTTCAGTTAATTGATACATGTAGTTACCAATTCAATATACATCCAAGATAATTCATTAATTCAATGAAAGGATGATTTTTATTCGTTCATTTAATCATTTAATTGCAAACCCATCGCTAGAATTTCGATATAATCCATAATTGTTATGTGAAAATTCATGTGTAGCCGTTAATGATTCGTAATCATTAGGGATAACATGACCTAGGTTAAATGACGAATCGGATGTGGATGTTTCCTTGATCAATCGGTTTTCCTAATTCCTAATACTACTGCCTAATTAAATCTAAAGCTCGTATCCTAGGTTATTCGGTGGTTAGGTTTAATTAACGATCGTATCTTAATTAAACAAAACCTAAGGGAAAACTCGAGTTAATTATTAACCTACAATTAATAATTGCTAGAAGAGGTTTGAGAACAAATGAAATATTTTTTAGAACAAAAAACTACAATCTTCTTTGTAGTTTGCAATTGTCCATCTATGATGCTAAGTCGTTGAACTAAGTAATTTATAATGTGATCAAATTTGTGTTGTTCTTTGCACCTTACCTCTAGCAATGATTAATGAGTTAAAATATAGAGTCTATCTAAAAATAACATTACCTAATTGTGGTTATCTTAGTGTAATTAACTCTTACATAAATATAATTTAAAAATGTCATGTACTTTTTCAGTCTATGTAATTGAAAATGAAATGCAGTTTTTTAATCCAATTTCATTGTTTGTTTGAATTAAAACTTATTATGTCAACTTCTAATGAGTTATCACTAGGTTATTTAGATCTTTGTCGTTTGTCGTCCGACATCTCTGATTGTCCATTTGTCCAACTAAGTAGTCTAACTTCTGTTCATATTTTATGTTCTACTTTAATAGATTATACGAATGTGTGTTGTTCTTTGGAATGGTTATCTTGGTTTTGTATGTTTTTGTTTGGACTATTATTAGAATGGTTGATGGCTACTGTATGTTGAGCGAATTTGTATAATTATGGATTATTTGAGGCATAATAAACCTCTAAGATGGTATATAAGTTACAAACCAGTGATGTAGCTCCCATGAGGCTTATTGATGAAAATTTGCACGAGCCTAAGAGTCACACCGCAAAGTCCCTTTCTCGATTCAAAGGTGTAAACAATGCCATATACCATAATGCTTGGTTAAAATCAAACTTTGGAAATCAACTTATAGGTGATTAATTCAAACATAAAGACTTGAACTTCAATGTGATGAATTTAAACTTAGTATTAACATAAGAAATTCACATATAACTGACATGATAATTCTTTGCATAATAAACCCCTAAGATGATATATAGACTGGAAACCCATAAGGCAACTCCCATGAGGCTTATCAGTAAAAAATTTCACGAGCCTAGGAGTCACAGCGAGAAGTCCCTTTCTTGATTTACAAGTGTAAACAATGCCACGTACCATAGTGCTTGCTGTAAATAAAACTTTGTTGTAAGCGTAAAATTAGCAGTTTCAGAACAAAACCAATAGATCTAGTGTATTTTGTTAATGGATACAAATTTCATACAAAATATCATGGTCATAGTATGGAAACAGTGAATAGTGGGGTTTGCATACAGGGAGAATTGATGGATTACTATAGTAAAATTATTAAAATTGAGTACCATGCATTGCCAATAAAATGAAGTGTGATATTTAAGTGTGAATGGTTTGATCCAACTCCTAATGTTGGAACAAAAGTGCATAGCTGATACAATCTACTTGAAATCAACCAGAGAAAAGATTTAGACAATTTAAATCTTTTGCTTTGACGATGCAAGCGATCCAGGTTTATTATTTCCCTTTTCCTATCTTACTACAAGATAAGTCATATTGGTTGGCCATTTGTAAAGTAAAACCTAGAGGTTTTTTTGAATCATGTGGAAAAGGAGAAAAATAAGAGAATTGAAAGTGAAGCGTTTCTAGAAGATGTTCATGAAATAAATGAATGTGTAACATATGATAAGAGTGAACCTTTAAATGATCCAAATAATGAATACGTTGAAATGTCATCTGGAGAGGATGAGGAGGGCGAGAGACCTGAAGAGGAGCCTGAGTTTAATTCTAATTATTCAGAAAAAGAAGATGATGATTTTGATATTACAATTAAGCGATGATAGCGATTAATTTGTGTAATTAATAGAATATTATATGAATAAATGTATCATTGCATGAACAACACATTGATATGCATTAAATTTATATTGTTGTATTAGTGGAATAATCAATAAAATGTGAATTTTAGCTTAAAAATATGCGACAGGTGAGAAAACATGATATGATGCAGCCAAGGTTTAGGTTACAACATTTTGGATGAGCCACTAACTATCCAACTAAATCATCACATTCTATAGATGCTACATAATCAGGTGCTGCAAGTCCAGCTAATGAGCATCCAGATCAAGCATCACCTTCCTAACTTACATCCCCTGTAGTGTCACATTCCTTACCTAGTGCTGCACCATCGAGCACCCCTGCTACACCATCCAACACCCCTACACATCCACCACCCTTATACCTACAGATATATCAAGGGTAAATGTTGCAGATGATAAAGGTGGCCTCCAATCTGGAGTTAAGGGAGTTTATGGAAGAACTTACATCATAATTGTCAACAATCTATGAGTGAAGTTCAAAAAATTTAGTAATAAATGCATGATAACACCATAGATTTATACTAAAGTTGTAGGTCTTAATTTGAGAATGATCTAAAATAAATTATAATTAGGTTTTTCCCATTTGGAACGTGCTTTAGAAATATGTCATCCAAGTTCAAAATGAATGACAATGCATCGTAACGCTAGTCAAAATAAAATAACTACATTACTACTATAGCAGTGGTGCGTCTAGGTCAATCCCACAACAAGTGTGTGTAAAGTTGTTAAAATGAAATTAATAAGTGTTTAGGTTTAGGGGGGTTTTTGGAAATAAGAAAATAAAATAAAACTAGCTAATAAAAACAAATTAAAGAAAACATACAAAAAATGATAAAAGTTGGTAGGGACCCAGTTCTTTGGTTCAATCTCGACCTACACCCTAATTAAACATATTTCATTGACTGAGTCCAGGCACTCTAGAAAGATCTCAAATGTCTCTTTTCCTTTTTCTTCCTCATTTAATTCCTCCAATCTGCTATGTAAAGGTGAATAGTTAGTCTCAAATTAGGAAAATTGATTAATCAAGGCAGTAATCACATACGATGCATCATTTAATCTAGGTTATGTTATTCCTAATGATTAAGAATCATTAGTTGCTACACATGAATTTCAACATAACAGTTACAGATTATATCGAAATGCTAGCAATGAGTTTGCAAATAAACGATTCAATGAATGCATTAAAATCATCTTTTCACAATACCCAATGAGTTCAAACACAAATAACCGAACAATAACGAAAATACGATTATCCATATACATAACCCAAATCAATTAACATAGGATAACACAATCAATTTCTAATGAGAGAAAGAAACAACAAAATGGTGAAATATACTTAACCCGGGTTGTCAACATAGATGTCACCTCCAAACCGACGTCAGGACATCTAGCCCCCATGAGTCTCTCCTGATTGAGAGCTTTACCCCTTATCTTCATTAAAATCAAGAGCTCCTAAAAAGATTTGCTTCAGCCCCAAGAAAGAACCCACCGAAGAACTCCCTCGCTCTCGCTACTGTTATACACTACTATCCATTTTATGAATTAGTTTTTGGTCCACTTGACTATTCACTCTTATTAAAACCTAAGGTTACTCCTTTGCTATGGTGTGATTGCGTTTTATCTTAGCTTATGTCTCCATACTGCGCGTTTTGCTTCCTTTGTCCCTCACGTATATGCTGCATCATTTCTATCTTCATGTTGTGCATTTTTGGCCCTTATCCAACATCGACGTCTTATCCATCTGTGTTTCTTATTGCCAGCCACTACATGCCATTTTTCTCCTACTTATGCACTTCATGCAATGTACACATAAGTTACATCCCAGTTGCTAGCATTTTGGTGCTTCCCATGTTACTGGTGCATGAAACGCATTGTTCACATGAAACAACATTTACGCTATTTGCAGGAACAGTGTAAACATGCTGTGTTTTATCCTCTTGATTTCTTCTTCTGCTTTCATTTCGTGCTTCCACCTATTGTAGCCTTCCATCTTTGTTTTATCATAATTCCAAAATGCTTTCCATTAAATTCACATTCTTGCATAGTATGCACAGTGTAGATTTTCTAGTTCTTTATGATTTAATTTTTTTTCTTATATTCTTCTTGTCTTTTAATTTTCTTCTCCTTGCTCCATAAAGAAAATTGAAAATTAATCTTTAAAAAATAGCCCAAATATTATGCTTTCGACTCACTTTATCTTCTTTGCTTCCGAATTATGCTTAAAATCACATACGAGTCAAAGTAAGTATCATAAGCAATTTATTGTTTTTAATTGCTAAGTGTGAAATAATTAAATAATCAATTAATCACCTATCAGCGAAGATAGATCTTGAGGGTTATATATGGACGAATGTCTCTCAAGTGGCAAAAAAATTTTATTATAAGAAGTTTGAGGTACAAAAAATATATTCTTTAATCTTTTTATTTTATTTAATTTTATACATTAATTAGATAAATATTATCATTTATAAGTGCTTATAGTATGTTTTCTTTTTTCCAGAAAGCACTTTTTTATGATTCAAAATTTGATGGTGTAATTTATAATGTATGGGAGATGCAAGCTTGTACACGTTATAGAGACCTTCTTGGTTCAATACACAAGAATGGTGTACGATCACCATATATATCTGAAGAAATATGAAGTCGTTGGCAGTAGTATTAGGCATCATATGAGGCAATGTTCATTTCAGAGCATAATTCTACAAACAAACGTGGGGCACTGGACAGAGAGAGTCTACTTGTACACACTGGAGGATCTTTAACCCATAAGAGCATGCAGTGAAACTTGTAGGTATCAAAACTTTACACTTATATTCTGAATTTTGTAGTTTGATGTATGAAATTTGATTTCAATGTAATTTGATGAATGAAATTTAGAATGAAAATATATGTGCATTATGGAGAATAATAATGTTATTGATGTCTGATGTCATTAATGTTCATGTTGTTGAGTTAAGTTTTGTGTCTAACAGGGGGTAAATATCATAAAAATAGAGGAAACTCTGCTGAAATATTTGTAAATTGTAGTTCACTTATAGCAATTTATTCTGATGCAAGAAAAGTCTATAGACAGGAAGCCTACACCATGCCAATTCTTTTTGAATATGGACAAGAAGCCTACACCATGTTAGTTCTTTTTGCACACTCACTCCAAGAAGCATGATGGTGTGACTTTTGTCAACACCCATTGCAAACAACTTCATGTATGTAAAATCTATACTTTAATATTAATTATTAAAGATTATCACTTATTAACATAAACAATTATAATGATAGGAACAAATACAGGAAAACATTGAACGACAATCTCAGAACTATGAAATTGTTCATGAGATTCAACCATATCTTGATGCAGTGGGTGGTAAGGACCGCCATGGAAGGATTTTCAGCTTAAGTTCATTTGTAGACATATGTTATTCGCAATCCTTCACATCCATTACAGTTGGATCTAGTAGGCATTTCGCATCAAATGAGAGAGTCCTTTAGCTTGAGAGCACAATAGAGAGGCTGTTGAAGTGCATAACCCAGCTCCGTAATGAGGTGGTTGAGTTGAAAGGGAGGGACAGGACCTTATCATACTAGAGCATCTGCCTTCACCACCTGTATAGCTTAGATGGATAAGTGAATGCATTTCATGATATGCGACTCTTAAGATTTTGTATAAATTCTTAATTTACAATTATTTTCAAGAAACTTATTCATGTACATTATATTTTTTTATTATATTACCATTTAGGATAATGTTTACTTTATATTTATCAATCAATGTTATATTATTTACAGAATTTAAATGTATAAAACTACTATAAGATTGTCAACAAAAAACTCGAGTAGGAAGTGAGAAAAGGCAGTATAAATTTATTCTAGTTAAATTTCTTGAAGGAACTATAATATTCCGTCCCTAATTAGCAGCAGAGTGATATATTTCGTCAGTAATATCATTCCATTTGTAAGTTACCAATGGAATATATTAATTTATCGGTAAGTTCCCGACAGAATAATATATTCCGTCAGTAATAATTTAGTGACTGATAATATTTTCCAACGGCAAATTTAGCGACACAATGTTGTATATTAGTCAATCAATTTAGCGACGGACCTACAATTTCCCGTCAGTAAATTCACAGACAGAATATTATTATTCCGTCAGAAAATTAGTGATGAAATATTCTAAATTTGTAGGTAATTTTACCGACAAAAATACAAAATTCCGTCACTAAAGCTATGGATGGATATTCAAAATTTCTTCACTAAATTTGCAACAGATTCCTTATATCCGTCACTAAAATTTACCTACGACTGCTTCTTCGACGACTCTTTCTGTCGGTAATTTCCATCACCAAATTTGTTTTCCAATGGAAAATCTTTATTTTATGTTGGTAATTTCAGTCTCTAAAACCTATTTTTCTGTAGTGTATAAAAGGCCTAATTTGAAGAAACTTTTCTTAGTCCTTTCATTATTCTTTATTAGAAACTTAAGGTTAACCACCATAAGCTTCAAATACACTTAATAAATCTTCAAATCCATTTTCAACAAAGAAATGGTCTCTATTTTACTGTAAGATTATGGTATAGCCATGACTAGTACTAGTGAGCATAGGTCGATCCCACAAATATTTTTGTTTAATTTCTTAACACCCACAAACTTAATAAGTTGTAATATCCCATCTCTCAAATTGTTGAAAATTTTAAAGTGTTAGATTATTAAGTCACATAAGTGGCATCATAAAGAATGAATTTGGTACAATTATAACATGATTTTATGATTGCATTCAAATGCATAATATTAGCATACACACATGAATTGTGAGTTAGATAAATTACACTCAATTGACATATTCTGGGGTATAAAAGGTTTAAAATGGATATGATATAATTACGTATTGTTTACGTCTTGAATTTGGTTCAATGGATTGCAATTAGTAAATTGAAATTTATTATTACAATTGGGAGATTTATGAATTTATATGTACATTTGGACTAGGAAAAATGCCAAGTGGCAAGACAAATTGACACATGGCAGTAGAAATAAGTGAAATTCCAGAAGGAATATGAAATATGTGAGCAATCGAATGTGAATTGTCAGACTTAAATTCGAAGAATCTGATACATGTAATAAAAGCTCACATAAATGAAAGGTAATGAAACATGGCATATAGAATGATGCATTACATTGAAATGAATGATTAGATAAAGGAGTTGTAACTGAAGTGACCAGTTTGAAAAACAGCTTAAAGCTTAGAAATGTGCACAAAGAGCTACAAGCTCAGATATTAATGAGCCCGGTATCTACAATAAGTACGGGACAGTATATAAAATGAGCCCAGTATTCACAATGGGTACGGGACAGTAAAAAGGCGCTCGGTCATAACAAAGTAAAAATGAATGTAGTCTCATGTGCATTTGCATATATAACTTGATATGTACCATATGCATGATTGAATTGAATTATTATAATGTTCTAAATATAGTGAGATGAAAATCATATTTGTCAAAGCATGATTAAATTTGATGATTTATTTAAAATTAGATGATATAAATTGCTTGTGAATTTGATTGTGGATTATCCTCGTGTTTGATATGAGTGAGCACATCGATGATGGTTCACTCACTGAGTTCGCAAGATCATCAAAATTACATTGTTGATTTTCATGTTTAGAGGTGATCTAGTTAGTCTAGTTGAAGTAGCTACTGCATTTGGGCATAAGTTAGTGGACGGGATTAGTTGTACCTACAAATGACTTTAATTATTTTGTACCAAGAATTGTATTTCTCAACTGTTGAATAATGTATATGTGAATTTTGAAGTGCAATTACATTTATGACTAAACATGTTTGTAAAATGAAATGGCCCAAAATGAATTATTGACCGCTTAAGATGTGTTTGATGTTTGAAAATTTTGTAATAAGTTGTTTCGATAGTCTTAACGTGCCATCCTCATAGAGTATGTTCTCAAATAATCATCGATACATTCGAACTTATGCTCTATGAGAGTGGTACATAAGCTATACCTAAAAAAATTATAGCAAAATTTATTATCTAGGGTATAAACATGTTGAAGCCTATGTCTTAAGTAAATATAACATGTTTAAGGTATGGAAACCCTAATTTGAACAAACTTCTCTTAGTCCTTTCATTATTTTTTATTATAAACTTAGGGTTAGCCACCAGAAGCTTCAAATACACTTAATAAATCTTCAAATCCATTCAATAGAAAATTGGTCTCTATTTTACTGTAAGCTTATGGTATAACTATAAGTAGTACCAGTGAGTACAGGTCGATCTCGCGAGGATTTTTGTTTAACTTCTTGACACCCACAAACTTCATAAACTAGATCAACCACTATCATTAATGAAAAAAGAAAAATAAACAAAGTAAAAATTTTAAACACTAATTCAATCAATAATCAAAGATATAACAAACTATGAACTAACTATATTTAGGCCAGGTTCACTTAAGACTTTACTATACTCACTTTCACCATTGATTAATGAATTACTTGAACTTTTTGGACTAGATAGAGTTTCTTACTTAGACTATATTCTCTCTCAAGACATATAATTTCCATTTAGAGGTAAATCAATCAAAATTCCTCTCAAATCTAAACAACTTAATAATGCCTTAAATTGTGTTTGAACTCTCTTGATAGGTTTTACCTTCACCTAGGAAGATCTTGCTACTTTCTCTTAATTATTCACACTGTGACCTAAAAATATATCTCATCTCTCAAATCTCGATACATGAATCATATATTGAATCTTCCACTTTTTCTCATTCAACCAATTAATATAAAAGCATGAATAAACCTAAAAAAGGTATAGAATTTCTTTAATCAAATACTGAATAGATTTATATCAAATCCTAGGTTCTACCTGCCTAAATATATATACCAATTAGTTCATAATATCATAAAAAATAGCCATATAAAAATAATAAAAATGATAAAGAAAGCATGTTTGTTAATCTTAAAATCTTTACAAAATTGATAAAGTCCTCCTCTTTCTTTAAATAGTGGAAAATTCGTGATTAAGATTGATGCAAAGCAACTTTAAGATAACTTTTTTGCTTGGCTAAAAGGATCTTGTTTTCTACCTCTCCCCTTATAAAAAAAATTTAAAATCCTAATTTTTAATGAGCTACCTAACCTTATTCATGATTCTTTGTAGTTGGACGTGTATTGCCAACATGGACATATACACATGACTGTGTATGAAACCATGCTCTTCATACAAGAGGTAACATAGGGTGTGTAGGGTACATTAGGAAAAGAGAAGCAACCACGTTCACACATAACCCTCAATATGAGTCTATGCATCGTTCCAAATTGTATGGTTCTTCTAAACTTCCAAAATTTGCTCCATCACATTCTAAGTCTTTGCCAACTTTGTTTCTTTTCCTTGACTGGAACTAAATATGACTGAAAATGACATAACTTCTTAGATTAAGAAGCAAAACCTTTAAATTTTTCTAAAAGACAGCAATATGCATGTACATCGTACATAAAGAATATCATAATGTTTATTGAGTATCTATTCTATAAGTTCATAAGGTAAATCAAAATCACTTATTCATCAACCTACATAACAAGTCACATAAAATATAATTCACCAAAAAATCAAATTGATAATGAATTATTTCAAATAACCTGCTTTCAAAAAGAAATAAATTTCTAAAAATTACTTCCTAATGAAAATATAATGACAAAATCGTTAAGCTTAAGTATACATCTTATACATCAATAATCTATCCTTTATACTTAAATTAAAATTTTTCATTAATGTTTACATTATTTCCCTAATTTTTTGTCATTTGGTCAAGTCAAAGTGTTTTTCTAATTCATAAATGTATCATTAAAGTGCTAAGTGGATAATGAAAAAGAACATAAACCAAAAGGGCGAGTGATAATGAAAATAAAAAATAAAAAATGCATTTTTTTGTCATGAATACTCATATAAACCAAAAAGAGAAGAAAAATACAAAATACAAAAGTTATGTCAAGTATATTAGGAAGGTTGTGGTGGCACTGTAGGTGATACATAAGGCATTTTCGTCCACTAGTCCTCCAAGTCATTGAATGATATCATCTCTATTAAGCTCCCAACGGTAGACTCAATCACTATTATCCTTATGTCACCCTCAGGAACAATAGTCTCCTCTCTACCTAATGTAGTAGTTTCCTTTATTAGCTCTTCGATATCGAATTGAAGAGGCAGAAATCTTTGATCCTTGCTTGAATTGCCCTTCCATCCTCTTCTGGGCCTCTTCCATCCACATAAAAGTGTCCAATTTTGAATTAATTAAACAAGACTCGTCCTGTTGAAATCCTAGTGGACCTTGATTTCTTATTTAAGTCCCTGTACTGTTAGACCAAAAGAAATTCCGGTGTTTCTGCCACTTAGTATTGTATGATTTTGAATAAAGATTGTTACCTTCTTGACCATATTATGCTCCCATAAAGTTGGATTGCTACATGTTGTTGTTTTCCACTAGGAAGTAATCAGTTGTGATATGGCATTCTTGTCTAGATAGATCACATCAGTACTAAATAGCTAAATTGCTCTGAGTGGAAAAAAAGGGTGATTGTTAGGCTATTCAATTGCTCGATTAGGTTGTCAACTTCAGCTTGCATTGTTGTCACTAAATCCATATCAATCATTCCTTTTGGATCTAAGAAGGTTGACTACTGTCTACTTCATTATGATGTCCAAAGACAACTATTGTTCACCATCTCTTCCAACAGATCATGTGCCACTTCAACTAATGGTCATGTAATTCCTTGATGAATGGCCTCATGAAGTCCATAAGGGTCCTTTTCCCTTCGTAATGTATTTCCTCCACCATCGTTAATTTTATCTTTTATTGGAGTTTAACTCTTCGGATTCCTCATTCTTGCCTTGTGATGTCCAATATGTGTCTTCTACTTTGCATCCAAAATTTCTTCTCTCCTTTTTTTTATTTTCTTGAGATTTTGTAGCTCAATCACACAATAAAGGATAAATTTTCCTTAAATTGAAGGAATTCAAACTGTCCTAATGCAAAAGTCCTCTACAACAAGGCTAAAAACTTGTTGAGCAATTTTTATATATAATAATAAAACTATCAATAACCACAAATGTACGATCATATCTTGTAGTTTATGAGGTTATCATTCCCTTGAGGATTATGCAATAGCTAACAACTTGAACCAAACTTTGTCTAAGGTATTAAGAAATTGAATTGAATAAAAATAAATAATAAAAATTAAAAAAATTAATAAACGAAACAATTAATCAAATAATAAGTGAGTTGCTAATAAAAATTAGGGTTTCGATCAAGATTGAATATTTACGAACTATTCTTTCCTTATTTTGTTTCCTTAATCTTGTTGAATCAATTTATGTTTTTGATCCTAGATTTCCTAAGGTATTGATTACTCTCTCTCTAGATCTAATCAATTAATCCTAATTGAATTTGAAATTTCTAGATTTTTAATCTCTCGATTCATAAAAATATTCCTAACGTCTTTAATTAGATTTGAAGTTATCTAATAGATAATCAATTTTGCAGCTAAGATTTCTCTTGGATTGATCATTAAATTGATAATTTTATGTCTATTAGACATTCAACTCTCATTGAACAAACTAAATTGATTACTTTTGACTCACTTTCTCGATTTGTTATCAAGTTTAAGCATGAAAAATTATCACAAACATGTAATTATATATTGAAATCAACAATGAATAAAGTCATAAAATAAATCCAAAATAATTCCTAATCTGAGTTTAGAAATCCATAGACATGTTTAACATCTTATAATTCCAATTACACATCAATAATAATGAAAGAAACAAGGGGAAAAGAAAAAAACTCTATTTGCTCCTTGATTTGGAATGCTGGAATTTTAAGATGTTTTCTTGATTTCTCCACTGTGATTCAATGGCTACTGCATTTTTTTGTGTATTGCACGTTCTTACATTGTGCTTCAGGCTTCTAGGATTCTTTTAAGGGTTTCTCC
The DNA here is from genome assembly GCA_027568935.1 of Erythroxylum urbanii. Lineage (NCBI taxonomy): Eukaryota > Viridiplantae > Streptophyta > Magnoliopsida > Malpighiales > Erythroxylaceae > Erythroxylum > Erythroxylum urbanii. Next base: position 1,947 of record JAOQML010151700.1, on the reverse strand, counting down.
ACTTAATTTGGTTCAAAAATAGCCCCAAACCTTAAAAGATACGAAAAAAGTTACACGTGGAAATCTTTAGCATGATTATGCTCTTTGAGGCATGACCGTGCTCCTGCCATTCAGCCTTTATCATGATTTTGCTCAATTGTACATGATCATGTCACCTTCAAGCTCTCTCCATCTTCTAAATTCTTTAATTTCCTAACTCCAAACACTCAGAAACTTATCAATGCCTCTTGAAACATAAAATTAAGATCTAATTCTTACTCTAAACCAAACAAACACTTAGATGCATACAAACATCAGCAATAACATAATTCTAAACCTATACATATCATAATCATGTAAAAAATTCTTAAAAACACACTTAAATATCTAGAAAAAGATAATATAATCTACCCTTATCAATTAGTAAGCCAAATTCTATCATTTAAGTAGTAAAAGAAGCAAAAGTCCACCCTAACACTTTAATGAGCAACAACAAATAATTTTAAGTGCAAAAATAAAATATGTTGCTAGAGTTTCTTTCTTTTGTCTCCTTCTTTTGTTTTTGATTTATGAGCTTACTAAATTAAATTTTCAGTTGCCTTTTTACTAGTTAGTTACCTAACAAGATAGAAGAAGAATATTAGAGAAACAACTAAAAAGTTTTATTGCTCCTTCTTTTATTATTATTTTTTAATAAAACAAAAGGTTTTATGGCTGATTGTTGGTGGCCATCTGTGGGCACTCATGCTAAGTAGGATAAAAATATAATAAAAAATGTTCTAACAGGTAAGAGAAAATATGTAAATTATGGTAAAAATAAATTTGTTTCATCCCTCTTCTCTATCTTGACATTATTTGCTCTTTATTCCTCCCTCCATCCCCATAAAATACGTTCATATAATTGTCGAAACTTGAAGGTGAGAACAAAAAACTTTTTTCTGCATATATAGTTGTTTTATATACTATTTCATTAACATTCTTTCTTTTCTTCTTCCTTTCATCCCCATTGAAGATGGTTATGTCATTTAATTATTAAAGGTGGAAACTATGACAATATTTTTGCAACTTATAATTGGAACAATTTTTTTGATTATCTATTTATAAGATATGTGTTTATTGATTTCATGAAGCAAAGTTTCAAAAAAAAGAATAAGGAAGATCTTGCATTCTATCCTAATAGTCAATATAAGTTGTACATGTGTAATATTTATAAAATACCAACAATTATAAAAATAAAGCATCTCTTCAACTAATTATTTGAAATATAAAAATAGCATTAGTTGTGTATATAAGAAAATCTTTAAAGAAAATTCATAATTAATAGCTTCAATAATATATAGGAATATCAAGATTGAGTGTAAACAATTTCTATGTCTAAGTATAAACAATTTCTAAACCATATTAGGAATAAATACTTGTAATAAAAACCTAATAAACAAAATATGCCCTTAGTTATTTTAAATATGTACACTTTAGAATGGGAACACCTTCTTTGACTATATACTATATCCACAGCCAATGAAAGATGTAAGGTTTTTTTTAATCGAATAACAGGCATACTCAAGCTACACCTAAATTGTATGTATAAAAAATAACATTATTCTGTTGAATCGCCTATGGCCCAGTTATTCACAATACGCAGCAAAATAAACCATGCTACACAATAAGATGTATAATCGAAATTTCACAACATGTACAAAAATATCTCTTGACGCGGATTGGTATTTTTTTAAAGATTTGTAGACGATGGAGCACGTGAACATCCTCTACTGGTATCCATATGAGGATGAACGATCCGGGTAGTGGCTAATGTGTGCTAGCACGTTCTAAAACATTTTAAAACTTCGCACAATTTTTCTCTCGAAAAGAATGAACGACTAGGTCTAAGTGACTAGGGTTTTCGTATCATATCTAATGAGACTTAAGTTCTCTATTTATAGAGAAACCCTAATCCCTATTCCTATTAGG
>JAOQML010151662.1:0-29122 GCA_027568935.1 Erythroxylum urbanii | reverse complement strand
TCAAAAAAATTTATGCCGACTTTGGTTAAGTGATTTTGTTAAGTGATGTGACACGCCACCCTCGCGGGGCACGGATCTGGGTATCGCTGTCGATATCGGGTTCGGGTTCAGCGGGAGTGGGGTGTTATAGAAGGTGTGCCCATGGATTGTTTTTCCTGCCAAAGATGCCTTGCAACCATGCCAATAGGACGTTTTTCCCACCAAAGGTACCTGGCAACTATGCCAATGGGCTATTTTGCCCATAGAAGTGGTGCTAATGCCAACCGGTTGTTTTACCCACAGAAGCTGTGCCAACGGGCTATTTTATTGAGCAAAGGGGTCTAACGATGTTGTCAATGGGCTATTTTAGTACAGAAGGTGCCAATGGGCTATTTTTCTGAGAAAAGGTGCCTAATGACTAAGCCAATGGGCTATTTTGCTACAGAAGGTGCCAAAGGAGTTGTTTTTCCCTTCAAAGGTGCCTAGTGACAATGCCAAAGCGCTGTTTTGCCAACCTAGTTGTGCCAACAGCCTATTTTTCCAATCGAAGGTGCCCAACAATCATGCCAACGGGCTGTTTTGTCCTTCGAAGGTGCTTAACGTGTTATTTTTCCCACCGAAGGTGCCTAACGACTGTGCCAGTGGACTATTTTGCCCACCGAAGCTATGCCAATGGGCTATTTTTCCCACCGAAGGTGCCTAACGACTGTGCCAACTGGTTGCTTTGCCCACTAAAGGTGCCTAGCGACTCTGCCAACGGACTGTTTTTTACACCGAAGCTATACCAACGGACTGTTTTTCCCATCAAAGATGCCTAGGGACCATGCCAATGGATTGTTTCGCCCACCAAAGGTGCCCAACGATTCGTTCTTCCCACCGAAAGTGCCTAGCAATTATGCCATCGTGCTATTTTTCTCACGAAAGTTATGCCAATGGGCTATTTTCCCCGCCAAAGGTGCCTAATGACCGTGCCAACCGGTTGTTTTGCCCACCGAAGGTGCCGAACGATTCTGCCAATGGGCGATTTTACCTATCGATGGTGCCCAACGAGCTATTTTTCCCATCGAAGGTGCCTAGCAACTGTACTAGCAGGCTATTTTGCCAACTGAAGCTATTCCAACCTGCTGTTTTTCTCACTGAAGGTGCCTAGTGACCGTGCCAATAGGCTATTTTCCCTACCAAAGCTATGCGAACGGGCTCTTTTTCCCACTGAAGGTGCTTAGCAACCCTACCAACGGGCTATTTTGCCCTTTTAAGGTGCCCAACTTTATGTTTTTTCCGCTAAAGATATATAGAGACCGTGCCAATGGCTGTTTTGCCCACCAAAGGTGTGCCAACGAGTTGTTTTGCCCACCGAAGGTGCCTAGTGACGGTGTCAATAGGCTGTTTTGCCCATGTAAGCTATGCCAATTTGTAGTTTTGCCAACCAAAGCTATGCCAACAGGTGGTTTTTTCCCACAAAAAATGCCTAGCGACTGTGCCAACGAGCTGTTTTGCCTACAAAAGCTGTGCCAACGGGATGTTTTTCCAACTGAAGGTGCCTAGTGACCATGCCAATGGGTTGTTTTACCCACAGAAGGTGCCTAGCGACCTTGTCAACGAGCTGTTTTGCCCACCGAAGCTATGTCATCGGGCTGTTTTTCCCACCGAAGGAGCCTAGCGACCCGTTAGAAGGGGCTATTTTGGCCACCGAAGGAGCCTAACGATTTGTTTTTCCCACCAAAAGTGCCAAGCAACCACGCCAACGAGCTGTTTTCCCCACCAAAGGTGTGCCAACGAGGTGTTTTTCCCACAAAAGATGCCTAGCGACCATGTTAATGGCCACCAAAAGTACCTGGCGACCATGCCAACTGGCTATTTTGCCCACAGAAGCAGTGCCAACAGGCTATTTTTCTAACCGAACGTGTGTAGTGACCACTCCAATAAGCTGTTTTGATCATCGAAGGTGCCCAACGGGTTGTTTACCAACTGAAGGTGCCTAGCGACCATGCCAACGAGTTGTTTTTTCCACCAAAGGTGCCTAACGACCATGCCGAAGTGATGCTTTGCACACATAAGCTGTGCCAATGGGCTGCTTTTACCTTCAAAAGTGCCTAGTGATCGTTCCAATCCACTGTTTGTCCCACTAAAGGTGCCCAATGAGTTGTTTGTCCCACCGAAGTTGCCTAGCGACCGTGCCAACGGGTAGTTTTGCCCACAATAGCTTTACCAATAGGCTATTTTTCACACCAAAGCTGCCTAGCGATCATGCCAATTGGTTGTTTTGGCCACCAAAGGTACGCAATAAGCTATTTTTTACCCCAAAGATGCCTAGCGACCATGCCAACAGGCCATTTTGCCAACCAAAGCTTTGCCAACGGTCCATTTTGCCAACTGAAGGTGTCTAGCAAACGTGCCAATGGGTTGTTTAGCCCACCAAAGATGTGCCATCGGGCTATTTTTCTCACCGAAGATGCCTAGCAGCCATGCCGACTGACTGTTTTGTCCGCTGAAGGTACCTAGCAACTGTGGAAACGAACTGTTTTGCCCACTAAAGCTATGCCAATGGGCTATTTTTCCCATAAAAGGTGCCTAGAGACCATACCAACTGGCTGTTTTGTCCACCAAAGGTGCCGAGTGACTGTGCCAACGGGTAGTTTTGTTGACCGAAGCTATGTCAACGGATTGTTTTTCCCACCGAAGGTGCCTAGCGATTGTGCCAATGGGTTGTTATGCCCACCAAAGGTGCCCAACAATCTATTTTTTGACCGAAGGTGCTCCAATGGGCTGTTTTCCCCACCGAAGGTGCCTAGCGACTGTGCGAGCAAGTTGTTTTGCCCACCGAAGGTGCCTAAGGACTACTCCAACGGGTTATTTTTCCCATGGAAGGTCTGCCAACAAGTTGTTTTCCCCACCGAAGGTGTCTAGCGACCGTGTCAAAGGGTTGTTTTGCCCACTGAAGGTGCCTAGCAACTTTGCCAATGGGCTATTTTGCCCACAGAAGGTGTTTTTCTGCCAAAGGTGCCTAGCGATCGTGTCAAAGGGTTGTTTTGCCCATATAAGTTGTGCCAATGGGCTGTTTTGCCAATCGAAGGAACCCATTGAGCTGTTTGTCCCACCAAAGATGTGCCAACGGGCTATTTTCCCCATCAACAGTGCCTAGAGACTGTGCCAATGAGTTATTTTGCCTATAGATGCTGTGCCAACGGGTTGTTTTTCCCACCAAAGGTGCCTAGCAAACGTGACAACGGGCTGTTTTACCTTTCAAAAGTGCTCAACGTGTCGTTTTTCCCATCGAAGGTGCTTAGCGACTGTGCCAACGGGTTGTTTTGCCCACCGAAGCTATGCCAACGGGTTGTTTTTCCAATTGAAGATGCCTAGCGACCGTGCCAATGGGTTGTTTTGCCCACCGAAGATGCCTAACGGTCGTGATAGCAGGCTATTATGCGCACTAAAGCTATGCCAACAGGCTGTTTTTCCCACCGAAGGTGCCTGGTGATCGTAGAACAGGCTGTTTTGTCCATCGAAGGAGCCCAACGATTTGTTTTCCCCACTGAAGGTGCCAAGCGACCGTGCCAACGGGCTATTTACCCCATCGAAGGTCTGCCAACATGCTATTTTTCCCACCAAAGATACCTAATGACCGTGCCAAAGGGTCATTTTTTACACCGAAGGTAACTGGCCATCATGGGCACATAGAAGTGGTGCCCGAAGGTACCAACGGTCTATTTTGCCCACAGAAATGGTGCCAATCGGCTATTTTTCCTACCGAACATGCCTAGTGACCACGTCAATGGGCTATTTTGGACACCGAAGGTGGCCACCGGGTTGTTTACCAACCGAAGGTGACTAGCAACCATGTCAACGGGTTATTTTGCCGACAGAAGCTGTGCCAACGAGTTGTTTTACTGAGCAAACGTGCCTAACAACTGTGCCAACAGGCTACTTTGCTACAGAAGGTGCCCAAGGAGCTGTTTTTCTCACTAAAGGTGCCTAGCGATCAAGCCAACAAGCTGTTTTGCCAACCGAAGCTGTGCCAATAGGACGTCTTTCCTACCGATGGTGTCTAGCAACTGTGCAAACATTTTGTTTGGCCCATTGAAGATGTGTCATCGGGCTGCTTCTCTCACTGAAGGTGCCTAGCGACTACATCAACGGGCTGTTTTGCCAACAAAAGCTGTGCTAACAAGACATCTTTCCCATCGATGTTGTCCAGCGACTGTGCAAACATTTTGTTTGGCTCACTGATGATGTGCCATTGGGCTACTTTTCCCACCGAAGATGACTAGCAATCATGCCAACAGCCTATTTTGCACACCTAAGGTGCCTAGCAATTGTGCCAATAGGCTGTTTTGTGCACATAAGCTATCCCAATAGGTTGTTTTTTCCAGCAAAGGTGCCTAGCGACTGTGCCAATGGGTTGTTTTGCCCACCAAAGCTGTTCCAACGGGCTATTTTTCCCTCAAAAGGGGCCTAGCGACCATGCCGATGGGCTGTTTTGCCCAAAGAAGGTGCCCAACGAGCTGTTTTTCCAAACGAAGGTGCCTAGTGACCATGTCAACGAGCTATTTGGCCTACCGATGATGCCCAATGAGCTATTTTTCCCACCGAATGTGCCTAGTCATTGTGCCAGCGTGCTGTTTTGCCCACCGAAGCTGTACCAACAGGCTGTTTTTGTCACCAAAGGGGCCTAACGACCATGCCAACGGGCTGTTTTACCCTTCGAAGGTGCCCAATGAGCTGTTTTTCCAACCTAGGTGCCTAGCGACCCTACCGACGAGCTGCTTTGCCTACCTAAGGTCACCAATGAGCTGTTTTTCCCACCAAAGATGCCTAGCGACCATGCCAACGGGCTGTTTTGCCCAGAGAAGCTATGCCACTGGGCTATTTTTCCTACCAAAGGTGCCTAGCGACTGTGCCAATGTGCAATTTTGCCCCACCGTAGGTTGCCCAACGAGTTGTTTTTCTAACCAAAGGTGTCTAGCAACCCTACCAAAGGGTTGTTTTACCCACCTAAGGTCCCCAACGAGTTGTTTTTGCCACCGAAGGTGCCTATCGACCATGCCAACAGGCTGTTTTGCCCAGAAAACCTATGCCAATGGGCTATTTTCCTACAAAAGGTGCCTAGAGACCATCCCAACGAACTATTTTGCCAACCAAAGCTACCCAACGAGCTGTTTTTCCCGTCGAAGCTGTCTTACAACTGTGCCAGCAGGCTGTTTTGTTAATCGAAGCCATGCAAACGGGCTGTTTTCCCATCGAAGAGGCCTAGCGACCGTGCCAAAAGGTGGTTTCACCCACCGACCGTCCCCAACGAACCGTTTTTCCCACCGAAGGTGCCAATAATGATGCCATCAGTCTATTTTGCCTATTAAAGGTGCCTAATGACTTTGCTAACTGGCTGTTTAGCCCACCAAATATGTGCCAAAGGGGACCATCCCAACGGTCTATTTTGCCAACAAAAGGTGTCCAACGAGCTGTTTTTCTCGCCGAAGCTGTCTTACAACTGTGCCAGCAGGCTGTTTTGTCAATCGAAGCTATGCAAATGGGTTGTTTTCCCATCGAAGAGGCCTAGCGACCGTGCCAAAAGGTGGTTTTACCCACCGACCTTCCCAACGAGCCGTTTTTCCCACCGAAGGTGCCAATGATGATGCCATCAGTCTATTTTGCCTACTAAAGGTGCCTAACGACTTTGCTAACTGGCTGTTTAGCCCACCAAATATGTGCCAAAGGGTTGTTTTACCCACTAAAGGTGCTAAACGTTCTGTTTTTCCCACCAAAGATGCCGAGCGACTGTGCAAACAGACTGCTTTGCCCACCAAAACTGTGCCAACGAGCTATTTTTCCCTCAGAAGGTGCCCAGCAATCGTGCCAATCGGCTGTTTTGAGCACCCAAGGTGCCTAGCGACGGTGCCAACGGGCTGCTTTACTAACCGAAGCTATGTCAATGGACTGTTTTTCCCACCGAAGGTGCCTAGCGACCATGCCAATGGGCTGTTATTCCCACCAAAGGTGCCCAACAATCTATTTTTTGACCAAAGGTGCCTAGCGACCGTCCCAACGGGTTATTTTGCCCTCCAAAGGTGCTCCAATGGGTTGTTTTGCCCACTGAAGGTGCCTAGGGATTGGGCCAATGGGCTATTTTTCCCATGGAAGGTCTGCCAACGGGCTGTTTTCCCCATCGAAGGTGCTTAGCGACTATGCCAAAAGGTTGTTTTGCCCACCGAAGGTGCCTAGCAACTATGCCAATGGGCTGTTTTACCTAATAAAGCTATGCCAACGGGTTGTTTTCCTTACCGAAGGTACCTAATGACCGTGCCAACGGGTTGTTTTGTGCTCCAAAGGTGCCCAACGAACTATTTTTCCCAACGAAAGTGCCTCGCGACCGTGCCAACAAGTTATTTTTCCAACCAAAGCTATGCCAACCAGCTATTTTTCCCTCCGAAGGTGCCTAACGACCTATCCAACGGGTTGTTTTTCCCACCAAAGGTGCCCAAGCTGCTGTTTTTCCTAACAAAGGTGGCTAGCGACCACTCTAACGGACCGTTTTCCCCACTGAAGGTGCCCAACGAGCTATTTTCCCACTGAAATTGCCTACCAACCATGCCAATCGACTGTTTTGCCCACCGAAGGTCCCCGATGATCGCACCAATGAGTAGTTTTGCCCAAAGAAGCTATACCAATGGGCTGTTTTTCACACCAGCAGTGCCTAGCGACTGTGCCAATTGTTTTTTTGCCTACCAAAGGTGCCCAACGAGTTGTTTTTCCCACAGAAAGTACCTAGTGACTGTGCTAATAGGCTGTTTTGACAACCAAAGCTATTTGAACAGGCTGTTTTTCCCATCAAAAGTGTCTAGCGACCGTGCCTACGGGCTGTTTAGCCCATTGAAGATGTGCCATCGGGCTGCTTTTTCCACCAAAGATGCCTACCGATCGTGCCCACCGAAGCTATGCCAATGGGCTATTTTTCCCACCGAAGGTGCGTAGCGACCGTAACAAGCTAGTTTGCTAACTAAAGCTTTTCCTAAGGGTAATTTTGTTCACATAAGCTGTGCCAACGGGCTATTTTTCCCATCAAAGGTGCCTAGCGATTATGCCAACGGGTTGTTTTGCCCACTAAAGGAGCCCAATGAGCTTTTTCTCCCACAGAAGATGTGCCAACGGGCTATTTTTCCCACCAACGATGCCCAGCGACTGTGCCAACGGGCTATTTTGCCTATAGATGTTGTGCCAATAGTTGTTTTTCCCACTGAAGGTGCCTAGCGACCGTGCCAACTAGTTGTTTTGCCTTTCGTAGGTGCTCAACGTGTTGTTTTTCTCGCTGAAGATGCCTAGCGACTACGCAAACGGGTTATTTTTCCAATCAAAGATGTTTAGTGATTATGCCAACGGGCTATTTTGCCACTGAAGCTACGCCAACGGGTTGTTTTTCCCACAGAAGGTGCCTAGTGACTGTTAGAACTGGTTGTTTTGCTCACTGAAGGAGCCCAACGATCTATTTTTCCCACCAAAGGTGCCAAGCAACCATGCTAATGGGCTGTTTTGCCCACCAAAGTTGTGCCAACGAGTTGTTTTTCACACCGAAGAAGCCTAGCGACCGTGCCAAAGGACTATTTTCCCCACTGAAGGTACCTAGCGACTGTGCCAACGGGCTAATTTGCCCACAGAAGCGGTGCCAACGAGCTGTTTTTTCCACCAAACATGCCTAATGACCACTCCAATGGGCTATTTTTGACATCGAAGTTGCCTAGCAACTGTGCCAATAGACTGTTTTGCCCACCAAAGGTGCCTAGCGACCGTGTCAATGAGCTATTTTATCCGTCGAAGCTATGGCAACAGGCTATTTCTCCCACTAAAGGTGCCTAGCAACTGTTAGAACTGGTTGTTTTGCCCACTAAAGGAGCCCAACTATTTGTTTTTCCCACCGAAGGTGCCTAGCGACAATGCCAACAGGCTGCTTTTCCCACTGAAGATGCCTAGCGACCGTGCCAACGGGTCATTTTTCCCATTGAAGGTATCTGGCGACTGGGCCAACGGTCTAGTTTCCTATAGAAGTTGTGTCAACGGGCTATTTTTCCCACCAAACGTGCCTAGTTACCACGCCAATATGCTATTTTGGACTTTGAAGGTGGCCAACGGGCTGTTTACCAACTATTGGTGCCTAGCGACCATGCCAATGGGATGTTTTACTGAGTAAAGGTTCCTAACGATCGTGCCAACAAGCTAATTTGCAACAGAAGGTGCCCAAGGAGCTATTTTTCCCACCAAAGGTGCCTAGCAACTGTGCCGAAGGGCTACTTTGTTAATCGAAGGTATGCCAACGAGCTATTTTTCCCATTGAAGGCATCTAGCAACCGTGCAAACGGGCTATTTTCCCACTAAAGATGTGTCATCGGGCTGCTATTCCCACTGAAGATGACAAACGACTATGCCAACAGGCTGTTTTGCCCGCTGAAGGCACCTAGCAACTGTGCCAATAGGCTGTTTTGCCCACAGAAGCTATCCTAACAAGCTATTTTTCCTACCAAATGTGCCTAGCGACCTTTTCAAAGGGTTGTTTTGCCCACTGAAGGGGCCTAGTAACCATGTCAATGGGCTATTTTGCCCACAGAAGGTACCAAACGAGTTGTTTTTCCAAATGAAGGTGCCTAGTGACCATGCCAACGGGCTATTTTCCCACCGATGGTTCCCAACGAGTTGTTTTTCCCATCGAAGTTGCCTAAAGACACTGCCAAAGGGCAGTTTTGCCCATCAAAGTTGTGCCAACGGTTAGTTTTTTCCCACCGAAGCTGTGCCAACAAGTTGTTTTTCTAACTAAAGGTGCCTAGCGACCCTCCCGACGTGCTATTTTGCCCACCTAAGGTCCCCAACGAGCTATTTTTTGCCAAATGTGCATAGCAACCATTCCAACTAGCTGTTTTGTGCACAGAAGTTGTCCCAATGGGCTGTTTTTCCTACCAATGGTGCCTAACGACCATGTCAAAGGGCTATTTTGCCCACAAAAGGTGCCCAACGAGCTGCTTTTCTAGCCAACGATTCCTCGCGACCCTATCAACAAGCTATTTTGCCCACCTAGGGTCCCTAAAGAGTTATTTTTCCAACCAAAGATGCCTAGCGACCATGCCAACGGGTTATTTTGCCCATAGAAGCTGTGCCAACGGGCTGTTTTTCCTACCAAAGGTGTCTTGCAACAATGTCAATGGCCTGCTTATCCAACCGAAGCTGCCCAACGAGCTGTTTTTAACATTGAAGGTGTCTTGTGACCATGCTAGTGGGCTGTTTTGCCAATCGAAGCTATGCAAACGGGCTGTTTTTTCAATCGAAGGGGCCTAGTGACTGTGCCAACAGGATGTTTTGCCCACTGACAATCCCCAACGAGTTGTTTTTCCTATAGAAGTTGCCAGTGACGGCCATGCTAGTAGGTTGTTTTGCCCATCGAATGTTCCCAATGCGCTGTTTTTCCCACTGAATGTGCTTAGTGACCGTGCCAACGGGTCGTTTTGCCCACCGAAGGTGCCTAGCAACTGTGCTAATGGGCTGTTTTTCCTACTGAAGGTGCCTAGCTACCTTGCCAACGAGCTATTTTGCCCACCAATGGTGCCTAACGACCTGGCCAATGATCTATTTTGCCAACCAAAGCTGTGTCAACGGGCCGTTTTCCCACTAAAGGTGTCTAGCGACCGTTCAAATGGGATATTTGGCCCACTTAAGATGTGCCAACGGGCTGCTTTTGCCACCAAAGATGACTGGTGACTGTGCAAGCAGACTATTTTGCCCACTTAAGGTACTTAGCGACTGTGCCAGTGGGTTGGTTCGCCCACAGAAGCTATCCCATTTGGTTGTTTTTCCCACCGAAGGTGCCTTACGACCGTGTCAATGGGTTGTTTTGTCCACCGAAGATATTCCAACTGGTTGTTTTTCCCACAAAAGGGGCCTAACGACCATGCCAATGAGTTGTTTCGGCCACAAAAGGTGCCCAACGAGCTATTTTTCCAAACGAAGGTGCCGAGAGACCATGTCAACGGTAGATTTTGCTCACCAATGGTGCCAACGAGATGTTTTTCCCATCGAAGGTGCCTAGCGACAGTGCCAGTGGGCTGTTTTACCCACCGAAGCTCTGCCAACGGGTTTGTTTTTCCCACCAAAGTTGTGCTAACGAGCTGTTTTTCCAACCAAAGTTGTGCTAGAGACCCTATCGACGGGCTATTTTGCCCATCTAAAGTCCCCAAAGAGCTATTTTTCCCACCAAAGGTGTCAAGCGACCATGCCAACAGGCTGTTTTACCCATTGAAACTGTTCCAACGGGTTATTTTTTCCACCGAAGATGCCTAGCAATCAAGCCAACGAGTTGTTTTTTCCATTGAAAGTACTTGGAAATCGTGCCAATGGGCTGTTTTGCCCACAGAAACGATGCCAACGAGCTATTTTTCCCACCAAACATGCTTAACGGGCGGTTTACCAACCGAAGGTGCCTAGCAGTCATGCCAACAGGTTGTTTTGCCCACAAAAGTTGTGCCAATGGACTGTTTAACTAAGCAAAGGTGCCGAACAACCTTGCCAACAGGCTATTTTGCTACAGAAGGTGCCCAAGGAATTGTTCTTCCCACCAAAGGTGCCTAGCGACCGTGTCAACGCGCTGTTTTGCCTATCGAAACTATGCCAACAAGCCATTTTTCCCACCGAAGGTGTCTAGTGATCGTGCAAACGGGCTGTTTGGCCTACCGAAGATGTACCATTGGGCTGCTTTTCCCACCGAAGATGATTAGCGACCGTTCTAACAGGCTATTTTGCCCATCAAAGTTGCCTAGCAACTGTGCCAACAGGGTATTTTGCCCATATAAGTTGTCCCAATGGGCTGCTTTTCCTACCAAGGGTGCCTAGCCACTGTACCAAGGGGTTGTTTTGCCCACTGATGCTGTTCGAACAGGCTATTTTTCCCACAAAGGGGCCTAGTGACCATGGCAATAGGTTGTTTTTTGCACCAAAGATGCCTAGTGAGTTGTTTGCCTAGCGATCGTGGTAAAGGGTTGTTTTTTGCACAAAAGGTGCCCAATGAGTTGTTTTTTGCACCAAAGATGCCTAGTGACTGTGGCAACAGGCTCTTTTGCCAACCAAAACTATGCCAAAGGGATATTTTCCTACAGAAGGTGTCTAACAATTGTGCCAAAGGGTTGTTTTTCCCATATAAGCTGCGCCAATGGGCTGTTTTTCCCACCGAAGGTGACTAGCGACTATGCCAAAGGGTTATTTTGCCCACATAAGTTATGCCAATGGGTTGTTTTCCTTATCAAAGGTGCCTAGTGATCGTGTGCCCACTGAAGGTGCCCAATAAGTTGTTTGCCCCACCGAAGATGTGCCAACGGGCTATTTTGCCTAGCGAAGGTGCCTAGCGACCGTGCCAACAACGGGCTATTTTGCTCCCCGAAGCTGTGCCAACGGGCTATTTTTCCAATCGAAGGTGCGTAGCGACCGTGCCAATGGGCTATTTTGCCCACCGAAGATGCCTAGTGACCATGTCAACAGGCTGTTATGCCTACCGAAGCTATGCCAACGGACTATTTTTCCTGCCAAGGATGCCTAGCAACTATTAGAATGGGCTGTTCTGTCCACCAAAGAAGCCCAACTATTTGTTTTTTCCAATGAAGGTGCCAAGCGATGACATCAATGGGCTATTTTTCCCCCCAAAGATGCCTAACGACCGTGCCAACGGGTTATTTTTCCAATCAAAGGTTCCTGGCAACCTATTGTGCCCCCAGAAGTGGTACCAATGTGCTATTTTTCCCACCGAATGTGCCTAGTGACCACATCAATGGGTTGTTTTGGACACCGAAGGTGGCTAACGGGCTGTTTACCAACCGAAGGTGCCTAGCGACCATGCCAACGGGCTATTTTACTGAGCAAAGATTCCTAACGACTATGCCAACGGATTATTTTGCTACAGAAGGTGCCCAAGGAGCTGTTTTTCCCACCGAAGGTGCTTAGCGACCATACCAGCTGGCTATTTTTCCAACCAAAGCTGTGCCAACGAATTGTTTTTCCCACTAAAGGTGTCTAGTGACCATGCAAACGAGTTGCTTGGCACACTGAAGATGTGCCATCGAACTACTTTCCCACCGAAGATGACTGGCAACCTTGCCAAGAAGCTATTTTGCCCACTGAAGGTACCTAGAGACTGTGCCAACGGCCAATTTTGCCCACAGAAGCTGTCCCAAAGGGCTGTTTTCCCATCGAAGGTGCCTAGCGACCGTGTCAATGGGTGGTTTTGCCCACTGAAGCTATTCCAACGGGCTATTTTTCCCACAAAAAGGGTCTAACGAACATGTCAATGGGTTGTTTTGCCCACAGTAGGTGCCCAACGAGTTGTTTTTCCAAGTGAAGGTACCTAGTGACCATGCCAACAGGCTATTTTGCCCACCGATGGTACCCAACGAGTTGTTTTTCCCACCGAAGGTACCTATCGATAGTGCCAGTGGGCTATTTTGCCTATTGAAGCTGTGCCAACGAGCTATTTTTCCTACAAAAGGTGCCTAGCGACCGTGCCAACAAGCTTTTTTGCCTACCGAAGGTGCCCAACAAGCTGTTTGTCCAACCAAAGGTGCCTAGCGACCCTTTCGACGGACTGATTTGCCCACCTAAGGTCCCCAACGAGCTCTTTTTCTGATCAAATGTGCCTAGTAACCATGCCAATGGGCTGTTTTGCCTACAGAAACTGTGCCAATGGGCTGTTTTTCTTACCAAAAGTGCCTAGCGACGGTGCCAACAAGCTGTTTTGCCCACCGAAGCTGTCCAACGAGCTGTTTTTCCATCTGAAAGTGCTTGGGGATCCTTTCAACGGGCTATTTGGCCCAGCTAAGGTCCACAACGAGCTATTTTTCCCACCAAAAATGCCTTCCCACCATGTCAATGAGCTATTTTGCCCACAGAACCTGTGCCAACGGGCTGTTTTTCCTACCAAAGGTGCCTAGCAATTATGTTAACGGCCTGTTTTACCAACCAAAGGTGCCCCACGAGCTATTTTTACAACTAAAGGTTCGTAGTGACCATGTCAGTGGGCTATTTTGCCAATCAAAGCCATACAAACTGACTGTTTTTTCGATTGAAGGGCCCTAGCGACCATACCAACAGGATCTTTCGCCCACCAGCAATCCCCAACTTGCTGTTTTTCTCATCAAAGGTGCCAGTGACGACCATACCAATGAGTTGTTTTGCCCACCAAAGGTTCCCAATGTGTTTTTTTTTCCATTGAAGGTAGGAGTGACCATGCCAACAGGTTGTTTTGCCCACCAAAGGTGCCTCGCGACTGTGCCAATGGGTTGGTTTTCTCACTGAAGGTGCCTAGCAACCTTGTTAATGAGCTATTTTGCTCACCAATGGTGCCTAACATTCGTTCTAAAGGGTTGTTTTGTCCATCGAAGGTGCCCAACTATCTGTTATTCCCACCGAAGGTGCCTAGCGATCATGCCAACGGGTTGTTTTGCCAACCGAAGCTGTTCCAACTAGCTATTTTTCTACCAAAGGTGCCTAGCAACTGTGCCAGTGAGCTGTTTCACCCACCGAAGATGCCTAACGGGCTATTTTTCCTACTGAAGGTGCCTAGAGACCAAACCAACGGGCTATTTTGCTAATCAAAGCTTTGCCAATGGGTTGATTTTTTGACCGAAGGTGCCTAGTGACCGTGTCAATGTGCTATTTTGCCCGCCGAAGGTGCCCAATGAGTTGTTTTTCCTATCAAAGATGTGCCAACGGGCTGTTTTGCCGATCGAAGGTGCTTAATGATTGTGCCAATGGGCTGTTTTTGCTACCAAAGGTGCCTAGAGACTATATCAAGGGGTTGTTTCACCCACCAAAGGTGCCCAACGAGTTGTTCTTTCCACCAAAGGTGCCTAGCGATCGTGCCAGAGGGCTATTTTGCCTATAGATGTTGTGTCAACGGGTTGTTTTTCCCACTAAAGGTGCCTGTCGACCGTGCAAATGGATTCTTTTGCCCACTAAAGGTGCCTAGCAACCATGCCAACGGGTTGTTTTGCCACAAAAATTATACCAACGAGCTATTTTTTACATCGAAGGTGTCTAGTGATCGTGCCAACTGGATGTTTTACCAACTAAGACCATGTCAACGGGTTGTTTTCCTTCCAAAGGTGCCTAGCAACCTTGCCAACTAGCTGTTTTGCCCACCAAAGGTGCCCAAGGAGTTGTTTTTCCCACTGAAGGTGCCTAACGACCACTCCAACTGGCTATTTTCCCACCGAAGGTGCCTAGTGACTGTATCAATGGGTTGTTTTGCCCATCGAACCTATTCCAACGGGCTATTTTTCCCACAAAAGGGGCCTAGCGATCATGCCAATGGGATGTTTTGCCTACAGTAGGTGCCCGACGAGTTGTTTTTCTGAATGAAGGTGCCTAGTGACCATGCCAACGGGCTATTTTGCCCACCAATGGTGCCCAACAAGCTATTTTTCCCATCGAAGGTGCCTATCGACAGTGCCAGTGGGCTGTTTTGCCTACCGAAGCTGTGCCAACGGGCTGATTTTCCTACCAAAGGTGCCTAGCGACCGTGCCAACAAGCTGTTTTGCCCACCAAAGGTGCCCAATGAGCTGTTTTCCCAATCAAAGGTGCCTAGTAACTATGCCAATGGGTTGTTTTGCCCACAGAAACTGTGCCAACAGGCTGTTTTTCCTACCAAAGGTGCCTAGCTACCCTGCCAACAAGCTGTTTTGCCCAATGAGCTATTTTTCCAACCAAAGGTGCCTAGCGACCCTATCGACGGGCTATTTGGCCCACCTAAGGTCCACAATAAGCTGTTTTTCCCACTGAAGGTGCCTTCCCATTATGCCAATGGCTGTTTTGCCCACAGAACCTCTGCCAATGGGCTATTTTTCCTACCAAAGGTGCCTAGCAACTATATTAACGACCTGTTTTACCAACCGAAGGGGCCCAACGAGTTGTTTTTACCACTGAAGATGCATAACGACCGTGTTAGTGGGCTATTTTGCCAACTGAAGCTATACAAACTGGCTGTTTTACCAATCAAAGGGCCCTAGTGACCATGCCAACAGAATCTTTCACCCACCGACGGTCCACAACGTGCCGTTTTTCTCACCAAAGGTGCCAATGACGACTATGCCAACGGGTTGTTTTACCCACCAAAGCTTCCCAACTTGTTGTTTTTCCCATTGAAGGTGCCTAGTGACCGTGCCAACAAGTTGTTTTGCCCACCGAAGGTGCATAGCTACTGTGCTAATGGGTTGTTTTTCCCACTCAAGGTGCCTACCGACCTTGTTAATAAGCTGTTTTGCCCAATAATGGTGCCTAACATTCATGCTAAAGGGCTATTTTGTCCATAGAAGGTGCCCAACGGGCTATTATTCCCATCGAAGTTACCTAGCGACCATGCCAACGGGTTGTTTTGCCAACCGAAGCTGTGCCAACTAGCTATTTTTCCTACCGAAGGTGCCTAGCAATCGTGCCAGAGGGCTGTTTTGCCCACCGAAGGTTCCCAACGGGCTATTTTTTCCATCGAAGGTGCCTAGCGACCAAGCCAACGGGCTGTTTCTCCAACCGAAGTTATGCCAATGGGCTAATTTTCTAATCGAAGGTGCTTAACGATTGTGCCAATAGGCTATTTTTGCTACCAAAGGTGACTAGAGACCATACCAAAGGGTTGTTTTGCCCACCAAAGGTGCCCAACGAGTTGTTCTTTCCACCAAAGGTGCCTAGTGACCGTGCCAAAAGGCTATTTTACCCACATAAGCTATGCCAATGGGCTGTTTTTCTCATCAAAGGTGCCTAGTGATTGTGTCAATGTGCTGTTTTGCCTACCGAAGGAGCCCAATGAGCTATTTGTCCCATCGAAGATGTGCCAACGGGCTATTTTACTTATAGATGTTGTGTCAAGGGTTGTTTTCCCCACTAAAGGTGCCTAGTGACCTTGCCAATGGATTGTTTTGTCCACTAAAGGTGCCTAGCAACCGTGCCAACAGGTTCTTTTGCCCCCAAAAGTTATACCAATGAGTTGTTTTTCATAACGAAGGTGCCTAGCGACTATGCCAATGGGCTGTTTTACCAACCAAGATTATGTCAATGGGTTGTTTTTCCCTCCGAAGGTGCCTAGTGACCTTGCCAATGAGTTGTTTTGCCCACCAAAGGTGCCCAAGGAGCTGCTTTTCCCACTTAAGGTGCCTAACGACCACTCCAACTGGTTGTTTTACCCACCGAAGGTTCCCATCAAGCTATTTTTCCTACCGAAGGTGCCTAGCGACTGTTAGAATGGGCTGTTTTGCCCACCAAAGGAGCACAATGATTTGTTTTTCCCACTGAAGGTGCCAAGCGATCAAGCCAATGGGCTGTTTTGCCTACCAAAGGTGTTGCAACGGGCTTTCTTTCCTACCAAAGATGCCTAGCAACTGTGTCAACGAGTCATTTTTCCCACCGAAGGTACTTGGCAACTGTGCCAATGGGCTATTTTGTCCACAGAAGCAGTTCCAACAGGCTGTTTTTCCTACCAAACGTGCCTAGTGACCACACCAATGGGCTGTTTAGGCTCCTAAAGGTGGTCAACGGGTTGTTTACTAACCAAAGGTGCCTAGCGGCCATGCGAACAGGTTGTTTTGCCCATAAAAGTTGTACCAATAGGCTGTTTTACTTAGCAAAGGTGCCTAACGATTGTGCCAACGGGTTATTTTGCTATAAAAGGTGCCTAGCGATTGTGCCAACATGCTGCTTTGCTAACCAAAGCTGTGCCAATGGGTTGTTTCTTCTACCGAAGGTGTCTAACAATCGTGCAAATGGGCTGTTTGGCCCACCGAAGATGTGCCATTGGGCTGCTTTTCCCACCGAAGATTACTAGCAACCATGCCAATAGGCTGTTTTACCCACCATAGTTGCCTAGTGACTTTGCCAACGGGTTATTTTACCCATAGAGGTGTCTAGTGACCCTACGAAGGGGTTATTTTGCACATCGAAGATGTTCCAATGGGTTGTTTTTCCCACAAAAGGGGTGTAGCGACTGTGGCAATGGGTTGTTTTTGCACCAAAGGTACCTAGCGAGTTGTTTTTTGCACCAAAGGTGCCTAGCGATCGTGGCAATGGGTTGTTTTTTGCCCCAAAGGTGCCCAACGAGTTGTTTTTTGTACAAAAGGTGCCTAGCGACCATGGCAACAAGCTGGTTTGCCAACTAAAACTATGCCAAAGGGCAATTTTTCCCACAGAAGGTGCCTAGCGACCGTGCCAACGGGCTGTTTTGCCAACTGAAATTGAGTCAATAGGTCATTTTTTCCACCAAAGGTGTCTAGCGACCGTGAAAACAGGCTGTTTAGCCCACTGAAGATGTGCCATCGGGCTGATTTTCCCAACGAAGATGACTGGCGACTGTGCCAACAAGCTGTTTTGCTCACCGAAGGTACCTAGTGACCATTCCAACAGGTTGTTTTGCCCACAAAAGCTATACCAATGGGTTGTCTTTCCCACCGAAGATGCCTAGCGACCGTGTCAATGGGTTGTTTTGCCCATTGAAGCTATTCCAACCGGCTGTTTTTCCCACAAAAGGGGCCTAGGACCATGTTAATGGGCTATTTTGCCCACAGAAGGTACCAAACGCCTATTTTTCCAAACGAAGGTCCCTAGTGAACATGCCAATGGGCTATTTTGCCCACCGATGATGCCCAAGGAGCTGTTTTTCCCACCAAAGTTGTGCGAGTGCGCTATTTTGCCCACCGAAGTTGTGCCAAAGGGCTGTTTCTTCCTACCAAAGCTGTGCCTAACGAGCTGTTTTTCCAACCAAAGATGCCTAATGATCCTGTCAGTAGGTTGTTTTGCCTAACTAAGGTCCCCAATGAGCTGTTTTTTCCACCAAAGGTGCCTAGGGACCATGGCAACAGGCTGTTTTTTGCATAGAAGCTGTGCCAATGGGCTGTTTTTCCTACCAAAGATGCCTAGCAACTATTCCAACGACCTGTTTTGCCAACCAAAGGTACCCAACGAGATGTTTTTACCGACGAAGGTGCCTAGCGACTATGCCAGTAGGTTGTTTTGCCAATCAAAGCTATGCAAACGGGCTATTTTTCCCATCGAAGATGTGCCAATGGGTTGTTATGTCGACCAAAGGGGCTTAGTGATTATGCCAATGGGCTTTTTTTCCAACAAAAGATGCCTAATGGTCGTACCAAGGGGTTGTTTTGCCCACTAAAGGAGCCCAAAGAGTTGTTTTTTCCACCAAAGGTGCCTAGCGACCGTGCCAAAAGGCTATTTTGCCCATATAAGTTGTGCCAATGGGCCATTTTTCTCATCAAAGGTGCCTAGCGATCGTGTCAACCGGTTATTTTGCCCATCGAAGGTGCCTAGCAACTCTGCCAACTGGTTATTTTGCCTATAGATGCTGTGCCAATAGGCTATTTTTTCGACCAAAGGTGCCTAGCCTCTGTGCCAACGGGCTATTTTGCCCTCCAAAGGTGCTCAGAGTGCTGTTTTCCCACTAAAGGTGCCTGACGACTGTGCCAACGGGCTGTTTTGCCACCGAAGCTATGCCAACGGGCTACTTTTCCAATTGAAGGTGCCTAGCGACCATGCCAATGGGTTGTTTTGCCCACCGAAGGTGCCTAGTAACCGTGCCAACGGGCTGTTTTGCCCACCAAAGCTATGCCAACGGGCTGTTTTTCCCACCAAAGGTGCTAGTGACCATTAGAACGGGCTATTTTGCCACTAAAGGAGCCCAACGATTTGTTTTTCCCGCCAAAGTTGAAAAGCGACCATGCCAGTGGGCTGTTTTGCCCACCAAAGGTGTGCCAACGGGCTATTTTTCCCACCAAAGATGCCTGGCGATCGTACCAACGGGTCATTTTTCCTACCGAAGGTTCCAAGCAACCGTGCCAACGGGCTATTTTGCCCCTAAAAGCGGTGCCAATGGATTATTTACCAATTGAAGGTGCCTAATGACCAAGCCAACGGGTTGTTTTGCCCACATAAGCTATGTCAACGGGTTGTTTTACTGAGTAAAGGTGCCTAACGACCATGCCAACGGGCTATTTTGCTACAGAAGGTGCCCAAGGAGTTGTTTTATCGGCCAAAGCTGCCTAACAACCGTGCCAACGGATTGTTTTTCCCACCGAAGGTGTCCAGAGACTGTGCAAATGGGCTATTTGGCCTGCCGAAGATGTTCCATCGAGCTGCTTTTCCCACCTAAGATGACTAGTGATCGTGCCAACAGGTTGTTTTGCCCACCGAAGGTGCCTAGCGACTGTGCCAACAGGATATTTTTCTTAGCAAAGGAGCCTAGCGACTGTATCAAGGGGTTGTTTTGCCCACTTAAGTTGCCCAACGAGTTGTTTTTTCCATAAAAGTGCCTAGCTACCATGGAAACAGGTTGGTTTGCCAATTGAAGCTATGCTAAAGGGTAATTTTTCCAACTGAAGCTGCCTAGCGACCGTGCTAAAGGGCTGTTTTGCCCACATAAGCTGTGCCAATGGGCTGTTTTTCCCATCAAAGGTGCCTAGCGATCGTGCCAATCCACTGTTTTCTCCACCGAAGGTGCCTAATGAGCTGTTTGTCCCACCGAAGATGTGTCAACGGGCTATTTTGCCTATAGATGCTTGGCCAACGGGTTGTTTTTCCCACCAAATATGCCTAGAGACCGTGCCAACAGGCTGTTTTACCCTCTGAAGCTGCTCAACGTTCTATTGTTCCCACTGAAGGTGCCTAGCGACTGAGTCAACGGGCTGTTTTGCCCACCGAAGCTGTGCCAACGAACTGTTTTTCCAATCGAAGGTGCTTGGCAACCGTGCCAATGGGCTGTTTTGCCCACCGAAAGTGCGTAGCCACTGTGTCAATGGATTGTTTTGGCCACCAAAGCTATGCCAACGGGCTGTTTTTCCCACCGAAGGTGCTAATCGAGCACATCAACGTGTTTTGGCCACCAAAGGCAAGCCAACGGGCTATTTTTCCCATCGACGATGCCTAGTAGCCGTGCCAATGGGCTTTTTTTCCCACCAAAGATACCTGGTGATTGTGCCAAAGGGGTATTTTTCCCACTGAACCTGCGTAGTGACCACGTCGATGGGCTATTTTAGACACCGAAGGTGCCTAACAGGCTATTTACTAACCGAAGGTGCCTAGCAACCATACCATGTTTTGGCCATAGAAGTTGTGCCAACACGCTGTTTTACTGAGCAAAGTTGCCTAACGACCGTGCCAATGAGCTATTTTACTACAGAAGGTGCTGAAGGAGCTATTTTTCCCTCAAACGTGCCTAGTAACTATGCCAACAGGCTATTTTGCTAGTCGAAGCTGTGCTAATGTACTGTTTTTTCGACTGATGGTGTCTAGCGATCGTGTAAACGAGCTGTTTGGCCCACTGAAGATGTGCCATCAGGCTAGTTTTCCTACTGAAGATGACTCGCGACCATGCCAATAGGCTATTTTGCCTATCAAAGGTGCCTAGCGACTGTGTCAATGGGCTATTTTGCCCTCAAAATTTGTCCTAACGGTTGTTTTTCCCACCGAAGATGCCCAGTGACTATGCCAATAGGTTGTTTTGCCCACAGAAGGTGCCCAACGAGCTATTTTTCCAAATGAAGGTGCCTAGCGATCATGCCAACGGGTTATTTTGCCTACCAATGGTGCCCAACGAGCTGTTTTTCCCACTGAGGTGCCTAACGATCGTGCCAGTGGGCTATTTTGCCCACCGAAGCTGTGCCAACAGGCTATTTTTCCCACCGAAGGGGTCTATCACTGTGCCAATGGGCTATTTTGCCTAACAACCTATTTTTCCAACCAAAGGTGCCTAGCGACAATACCAACAGGATGTTTTGCCAAGCTAAGCCCCCAACGAGCTGTTTTTCCCACCTAAGGTGCCTAGTGACCATGCCAACGGGTTGTTTTACCCATATAAGCTATGCCAACGGGCTATTTTTCCTACCAAAGGAGCCTAAGGACTATGCCAAGGGTGGTTTTGCCCCATCGAAGGTGCCCAATAAGCTGTTTTTTCAACTAAAGGTGCCTGTCGAACCTGTGAAGGGTTGTTTTGCCCACCTAAGGCCCCCAACGAGTTGTTTTTCCCATTGAAGGTGCCTAGCGACCATGCCAACGAGCTATTTTCCCAAAGAATATGTGCTAACGGGCTGTTTTTCCTACCAAAGGTGCCTAACGACTGTGCTAATGGGCAGTTTTGCCAACTGAAGGTACCTAACCAACTATTTTTCCCACCAAAGGTGCCTAGCAACCGTGCTAGTAGGTTGTTTTGCCGATCAAAACTATGCAAATGAGATGTTTTTTCCACCGAAAGGGCCTAGCCACCACGCCAACAGGAGGTTTTCCCATTGACACTCCCCAACAAGTTGTTTTTCCCACTGAAGGTGCTAGTGACGATGCCAACTAGCTATTTTGCCTACTGAAGGTGCCTAACTACTGTGCCAATGGGCTATTTAGCCCACCGCATATGTGCCGAAGGGCTGTTTTGCCCACTGAGGGTGCCTAGCGACGGTGCCAATGGATTGTTTTGCCTACAAAACCTATGCCAACGAGCTATTTTTCGATCCGAAGTTGCCTAACGACCGTGCCAATGGGCTGTTTTACCCTCTGAAGGTGCTCAATGTGTTGTTTTTCCACCCAAAGGTGCCTAGCGACTGTGTAAATGAACTATTTTGCCCACTGAAGCTCTACCAACGGGTTATTTTTCCCACCAAAGGTGCGTAGTGATCGTGCCAACCGGCTGTTTTTCCCACCAAAGGTGCCTAGCTACTGTGCCAACGGGTTATCTTGCCGACTGAAGTTACGCCAACGACTGTTTTGCCCTCTGAAGGTTCCCAGCAATCTATTTTTCAGACCGAAGGTGCCTAATGACCTGCCAACAGGTTGTTTTGCCCACTGAAGGTGCCTGGTGACCACACCAACAGGTTGTTTTACCAATAGAAGCTATGCCAACGAACTGTTTTTCCCACTGAAGGTGCTTAGCGATTGTGCCAACGAGCTGTTTTGCCCACCAAAGGTGCCCAACAATCTATTTTTTTTATCAAAGGTGCCTAGCCACCCTGCCAATGGGTTGTTTGCCCACCGAAGATGCCTAGGGACTACACCAATGGGCTATTTTTCCCATAGAAGGTGTGTCAAGGGGATGTTTTGCTCATCGAAGGTGCCCAACAGGCTATTTTTCCCACCGGACGTGCCTAGTGACCCTACCAATGGGCTGTTTTGCCCACTGTAGGTACCCAACGGGCTATTTCTCTCATTGAAGATTCCTAGCGATTGTGCCATGAGATGTTTTATCCACAAAAGTTGTGCCAACGGTTGTTTTGCCCACAGAAGCTGTGCCAATGGGTTGTTTTTCTACCAAAGGTGCCTAATGACCATTACAACGGGTTGTTTTGCTCACCAAAGGTGCCTAATAAGTTATTTTTCCTACCAAAGATGTGCCAACGAGCTGTTTTGTCGATCGAAGGCTCTTTACGATTGTGTTAATGGGCTATTTTTCTTACCGAAGGTGCCTAGCGACCATACCAAGGGGTTATTTTACCCACTGAAGGTGCCCAACGAGTTGTTTTTTCAACAAAGGTGCCTAGCGACCGTGCCAAACGGCTGTTTTCCCCACATAGGCTTTATGGGCTATTTTTCTTATCAAAGGTGTCTAGCGATCGTGTCAATGTGCTGTTTGGCCCACCGAAGGTGCCAAATGATTTGTTTGTCCTACCGAAGATGTGCCAAAGGTGCCTAACAACTGTGCCAATGATCTATTTTGCTTATAGATGCTACGTTTTTTGCCCTCCAAAGGTGCTCAACGTGTTGTTTTCCCACCAAAGGTGCCTAACCACCGTGCCAACGGGCTGTTTTGCCCTCCAAAGGTGCTCAACGTGTTGTTTTCCCACTGAAGGTGCCCAGCAACTGTGCCAACGGGCTATTTTTCCAATTGAAGGTGCTTAGCAACAGTGCCGAAAGGCTGTTTTACCCACCAAAGGGGCCTAATGATCGTGTCAACGGGTTGTTTTTCCCACTAAGGCCATTCCAACAGGCTATTTTTCCCACCGAAGGTGCTAGCGACCATTGGAATGGGCTGTTTTAAGCACTGAAGGAGCCCAATAATTTGTTTTTCCCACCAAAGGTGCCAAGCAACCAAGCTAACAGGCTATTTTGCGACCAAAGGTGTACAAATGGGCTATTTTTCCCACCGATGATGTCTGGCGACCGTGCCAACGGGCCATTTTTCCCATCGAAGGTACCTGGTGGCCGTGCCAATGAACTATTTTGCCCATAAAAGCGGTGCCAACGGGCTATTTACCAACTGAAGGTGCCTAGCGACCATGCCAACGAGTTGTTTTGCCCACAAATGCTGTACCAACGGGCTGTTTTACTGAGAAAAGGTGCCTAACGACCATGTCAATGAGCTATTTTGCTACAAAAGGTGCCCAGGGAGTAGTTTTTCCCATCGGAGGTGCCTAGCGACCATGCCAACGGGTTGCTTTGCAAACCGAAGCTGTGCCAACTGGTCGTTGTTTCCTACTGAAGGTATCTAGCAACTGTGCCAATGGGCATTTTTGCCCACAGAAGCTGCCCCAACGGGCTGTTTTCCTAGCAAAGGTGCCTAATGACCGTACCAAGGGGTTGTTTTGCCCACTGAAGGTGCCCAACGAGTTGTTTTTTCCACCAAAGCTACCTAGTGACCGTACTAATGGGCTGGTTCACCAACCGAACCTATGAAAAAGGGCAATTTTTTCCACCGATGGTGCCTAGCGACTGTGTCAAAGGGCTGTTTTGCCCACATTAACTGTGCTAATGGGCTATTTCTCCCATCAAAGGTGCCTAGTGACCATCCCAACGGGCTGTTTTGCCATAAAAACTATGCCAACGAGCTATTTTCCCAACCAAAGGTGCCTAATAACCCTGCCAATGTGCTGCTTTGCCAACATAAGGTTCCCAACGAGCTGTTTTTCCCACGGATGGTGCCTAGAGACCATGCCAACGGGTTGTTTTGCCCATCAAAACTGTGCCAATGGGCTGTTTAGCCCCCCAAAGCTCTAACATCATGCTGTTTTTCCCACCGAAGATGCCTAGCGACCTTGCCCAAGGGCTGTTTAACCCACAGAAGCTCTGCCAATGAATTGTTTTTCCTACCAAAGGTGCCTAGCAATCGTGCGAACGGGTTGTTTTACCCACAAAAGTTATGTCAACAGGATGTTTTTCCTACCAAAGGTGCAAAGCGACCGTGCCCATGAGCTGTTTCACTAACTGAAGGTGCCCAATGAGCTATTTTCCCTACCGAAGGTTCCTTGCGACCATTCCAACGGCCTGTTTTGCCAATCGAACATGTGCAAACGACCTATTTTTCCCACCAAAGGGGCCTAGCGACAGTGTCAATAGGATGTTTCGCCCACCGAAGGTGCCCTGAGCTGTTTTTCCAACCGAAGGTGCCTGGGACCATACCAACAGGTTGTTTTGCCCACCGAAATTCCCCAACAAGCTGTATTTCCCTCCAAAGGTTCCTAGTGACCATACCAACTGGCTATTTTGCCCATCAAAGGTGCCTAAAGACTGTGCCAATAGGCTAGTTAGCCCACTGCATACGTGCCTAAGGGTTGTTTTGCCGACTAAAGTTGCCTAGCAATTGTGCCAACGAGCTGTTTTACCTATAGAACCTGTTCCAACAGGCTGTATTGCCCATCGAAGGTCCCCAACGAGCTATTTTTCCTACCGAAGGTGCCTAATGCTTGTGCCAACGGGCTATTTTGCCCATCAAAACTGTGCCAACGAGCTCTTTTTCCCACCGAAGTTCCTACCGACCATGCCAATGGGCTGTTTAGCCCACTGAAGGTGCCCAACGAACTATTTTCCCATCGAAGGTACCCAGCGATAGTGCCAACGGACTGTTTTTCCAATGAAGATGCATAGTGACCGTCCTAATGTACTGTTTACCCCACTAAATATATGCCAATCGGGTTGTTTTACCCAACAAAGGTGCCTAGAGATTGTGCGAACTGGTTGTTTTGCCCACCGAAGGTGTCAAGCGACCATGGCAACCGGCTGTTTTGCCCACCCAAGGTGCTTAGCGACTGTGCCAATGGGATGTTTTGCCTGCCGAAGCTATACCAACGGACTTCTTTTCCTACCGATGGTGCCTAGCGACTGTGTCAAGGGGCTGTTTTCCCTCCCGAATGTGCCCAAAAATCTGTTTTCCCTTCAAAGGTGCCTAGCGACCGTGCCAACAGGCTGTTTTGCCCTCCGAAGGTGTTCCAATGGGCTGGTTTCCCCACCAAAGGTGCCCAGCAATGGTGCCAACTGGTTGTTTTGCCCACTGAAGGTGACTAGGGACCGCACCAACGGACTGTTATTCCCACGAAATGTGTGCCAACGTGTTTTCCCCATCGAAGGTGCCTAGCGACCATGTCAACGGGCTGTTTTGCCCACTGAAGGTGCCCAACAGGTTGTTTTTCCCACCTAACGTGCCAAACGACCCTGCCAACAGGATGTTTTGCCTACCAAAGGTGCCCAATGGCCTATTTTTTCCACCGAAGATTCCTAGCGATTGTGCCAATCGGTTGTTTTGCCCACCGAATGTGTCTAGCGACCGTTCCAACGGGCTATTTTTCCCACAGAAACTATGCCAATGAGTTGTTTTTCTCACCAAACGTGCCCAAAGACCATTCTAACGGGTTATTTTACCGACCGAAGGTGCCCAATGAGCTATTTTTCACACCAAAGAAGTGCCAACCGGTTGTGTTGGCAACCGAAGGTGCTTAGCGATTATGCCAATGGTCTGTTTTTGCTACCAAAGGTGCTTCGCGACTGTACCAAGGGGTTATTTTGCCCACCGAAGGTGCCCAACGAGCTATTTTTCCAATAGAAGGTGCCTAGCAACCATGCCAACGGGTTGTTTTGCCCACAAATAGTCCCCAACGAGCTATTTTTCCACCAAAGGTGCCCAGTGAACATACCAAAAGGCTATTTTGCCCACCGAAGGTGCCTAATGATTGTGCCAATGGGCTATTTAGCCCACCGAATATGTGCTCAAGGGCTGTTTTGCCGATTGAAGGTGCCTAGCGATTGTGCCAATGGGCTGTTTTGCCTACAGAACCTGTGCCAATGAGTTGTATTACCCACCGAAGGTCCCCAACGAGCTGTTTTTTCCACCGAAGATGCCCAACAACCATGCCAAGGGCTATTTTTCCCACCGAAGGAGCCTAACGACTATGCCAACGAGCTATTTTGCCCATCGAAACTGTGCCAATGGGCTCCTTTTCCTATTGAAGGTGCCTAGCAACCATGCCAACGGGCTGTTTAGCCCAACGAAGGTTCCTAATGACTGCGCCAACGGGTTGTTTTGCCCATTGAAGTTGTGTCAACGGGCTTTTTTCCCACTAAAGGTGCCTAGTGACCATGTTAATGAGCTGTTTTGGATAGTGAAGGTGCCCAATGGGCTGTTTACCAACTAAAGGTGCCTAGTGACTATACCAACAGGTTGTTTTGCCCATAGAAGCTATACCAACGGGCTGTTTTACCAAGCAAAGGTGCCTAACAACCGTGCCAACGAGCTATTTTGCAACAGAAGGGGCCAAGGAGATGTTTTTCTCCCCAATGGTGCCTAGCAATCGTGCCAACGGGCTATTTGCCAACCGAAGCTTTGCCAACGGGAAGTTTTTTCCACCAGTGGTGTCTGGCGATCACGCAAACGGGCTGTTTGGCCCACTAAAGATGTGCAATCGGGCTACTTTTCCTACCGAAGATGACTAGTGACCGTGCCAACAGGCTGTTTTGCCCACCGAAAGTGCCTATTGACGATGCGAAAGGGCTGTTTTGCACATAGAAATTGTCCCAAAGGGTTGTTTTTTTGACTGAAGGTGTCTAACGACCGTGCTAATGGGTTGTTTTACCCGCAGAAGGTGCCCAACGAGCTATTTTTCCAAATAAAGGTTCCCAACGATCTATTTTTCCCACTGAAGGTGCCTGGTGACCATGCCAGCGGGCTGTTTTACCCACTGAAGTTGCGCCAATAGGCTATTTTTTCTCACCGAAATGGTCTATCGACCGTGCCAATGGGCTATTTTGCCCACCAAAGGTGCCCAACGACCTGCTTTTCCAACCAAAGTTGCCTAGCGACCCTGTCGATAGGCTATTTTTCCTACCTAAGGTCCCAACGAGCTGTTTTTCCCATCAAAGGTACCTAGTGACCATGCCAACGGGCTATTTTGCCCACAGAAGCTATGCTAACGGATTACTTTTGCTATTAGAGGTGCCTAGCGACCGTGCCAACAGGTTGTTTTGCCCAATCGAAGGTGCCCAACAAGCTGTTTTTCCAACCACAGGTGCCTAGTGACCCTACCAACGAGCTGTTTTTCCTACCGAACTTGCATAGTGACCATGCCAACGGGCTGTTTTGCCCACAGAACCTGTGCCAATGGGCTGTTTCTCCTACCAAAGGAACCTAGCAACCGTGCCAATGGGCTATTTTGCCAACTGAAGGTGCCTAGCGACGGTGCCAATAGGCTATTTAACCCGCTGCATATATGCCAAAGGGTTGTTTTGCTCACTAAAGGTGCTTGGCGACGGTGCCAACGGGTTGTTTTGCCTATAAAATATGTGCCAATAGGCTAATTTTTGATCCAAAGCTGCCTAACAACTGGAGCAATGGGCTGTTTTACCCTCCGAAGGTGCTCAACATGCTATTTTTTTCCACCAAAGGTGCCTAGCGATTATGCAAATCGACTATTTTGCCCATCGAACTTGTGCCAACGTGCTATTTTGCCCACCAAAGGTGCCTAACGACCGTGTCAACCGGTTGTTTTGTTGGCCGAAGCTATGCCAGCGTGCTATTTTGCCCTCTGAAGGTGCCCAACAATCTGTTTTTTAGACTGAAGGTGTGTAGCGACCCTGCCAACGGGTTGTTTTGCCCACCGAAGGAGCCTAACAACCTTGTGAACGGGCTATTTTATAGACCAAAGCTATACCAACGGACTGTTTTTCCCAATGAAGGTGCTTAGCGACTGTGCTAATGGGTTGTTTTGCCTACAGAAGCTGCCCCAATGGGCCATTTTTCTTAGCAAAGGTGCCTCGCGACTGTACCAAGGGGTTGCTTTGCCCACTGAAGGTGCCCAACAAGTTGTTTTTTCTACCAAAGGTGCCTAGCGACCATACCAATGGGCTGGTTCGCCAATCGAACCTGTTCAAAAGGGCAATTTTTCCCACCAAAGGTGCCTAGCGACCGTGTCAAAGGGCTGTTTTGCCCACATAAGCTGTGCCAATGGACTATTTTTCCCATCAAAGGTGCCTGGAGACTGTCCTAACGGACTATTTTGCCCACAAAAACTATGCCAATAAGCTGTTTTCCTGACCAAACGTGCCTAACAACCCTGGCAACGGGTTGTTTTGCAAACATATGGATCCCAACGAGTTTTTTTTCCCACCGATGGTGCCTAGCGACTATGCCAATAGGTTGTTTTGCCCATCGAAGCTGTGCCAACGGGCTGTTTAGCCAGCCAAAGCTCTACCATCAGGCTGTTTTTCCCACCTAAGATGCCTAGCGACTGTGGCAAAGGGCTATTTTACCCATAGAAGCTCTAACAATGAGTTGTTTTTCTAACCAAAGGTGCGTAGTGACCTTGCCAAAGGGTTGTTTTGCCCACAAAAGTTGTATCAACGGGATGTTTTTCCTACCAAAGGTGCCCAGCGACTGTGCTCATGGGTTGTTTGGCCAACTGAAGGTGCCCAACGAACTGTTTTTCCCATCGAAGGTGCCTAGCGACCATTCCAGCGGGCTATTTTGCAAATCGAAGCTGTGCAAATGGGTTGTTTTTCATCAAAGGGGCCAATAGGATGTTTTGTCCGTCGAAAGTGCCCCAATCTATTTTTCCAATCGAAGGTGCCTGCGACCATACCAACAGGTTGTTTTTCCCACTGACGTTCCCCAACAAGCTATATTTCCCTCCAAAGGTGCCTACTGACCATACCAACTGGCTATTATGCCCATCGAAGGTGCCTAACGACATGCCAATGGGTTAGTTAGCCCACTAAATACGTGCTCAAGGGTTGTTTTGCCTACTAAAGTTGCCTAACGACTATGCCAATGAGTTGTTTTGCCTACTAAAGTTACCTAACGACTATGCCTGTAGCACCTAGCCTCTCGGGCCGGATCGCTACAGTGTGGAGCCCAGCCTCCACCGCTATCACTCCAGGTATTGTCCTCTTTGGTCA
>JAOQML010151590.1:0-14317 GCA_027568935.1 Erythroxylum urbanii | reverse complement strand
GAAAGATAACACTAAACTTGGGTTGTCAAGCAATTGCAAATTAGGTGGGTAATGTATTTATAGTTATTATATGATTGGGCAAATTCTTGCCTATATATGTGTGTATGTACACTTTTGTGATTGTTGAAAATGCATGTGATTATAAATTTTGATCAAGTTATGCTATTGAAATAAGTCATGGCATTTTGTTTGAATGAAAAGAGAAACAAGCATAAAAGTCTGAGTATATGATTAAATGAGTATGTGCTTTGTTTGGGCGAGAGTGGAACCATTTTGTTCGCCAGGTGCACATTAACAAGACCCTTCTCCCCGGCTACCCACTTGTGGCATATGAGCTCTGAAAAAGGACTCATTTTATTCATGGTGTAAACTTCGGTTTCTCCATTCTATTTCCATGGAACCCTCGAGCCATTGGTTGTATATTGCATCTGTAAATTGTCAAGTATGATGCACTTAGATGTTATGTGTTCTGCATTAATCTGCTTACTTGAGCATATTTGAATTGCTTAGTACCTATAAATATATATGCTCGAATTTGTGCTAATTACTGATGGCCATAAGTATGTTAGCCACTGAGCTTTGAAGCTCACCCTAATTACCCTCCACTCTTCAGGTGCAAATCGAGAAGATCAGTGATCCTTGCAAGGCATCGAAACCTCCATAATAGTTAGAGTCTGTTGTACTAAGTCAGTGATTTTGAATAGCTTATTCAACATATCAACATTGAGCATCTTCTGTATTTTGTTTTAAGATTGATGTGTATATTGATTTGTAACAACTCTGAATGTGGTTAAAAATAAGAAAGTGACATTGAATTCCTTCTTATGTATGATTCTGCTATTTTAAAGATTGGGATAATGAAATGTATATGTGTATGTCTCCTCTGTTGAAATTACCGAGGTTGTTGTACTAGAATAGCATGTTAGAGTTGGAGAGAATGTGATTCGAACGTGAAGGAAAAATATATAGGAAGAGTATCGTCTGTGATGACGTCATACACAGACGCAAAGGAAGAACATAGACTAAAGGAATCGTCTGTGATGACTTCACACACATACGCAAAGGAAGAACACAGACGAAAGGAATCATCTGTACTGACGTCACATACAGACGCAGAGGAGGTACACAGATGCATGAAACATAGACGCAAGGGAACACAGACGTCACGCCATAACATAGATGCAAGGAATCATCTGTGATGACACGTAAAAAGGCAGACGCAAATGAAATATAGACGATAAGAGGAGGTCAAACCGAGATGATAAAAGTCAAAGACAGACGCTAAAACACAGACGATAGGCCAAACACAGAAGAAGAATTTAAGAGGTTATGCTAATTGAATTGACCCGAAGCATGTTTATAGGTAAATTGTGGACTCACCAACGCTGTCCTTGGATATATTTATGCTTGAATGGAGATAAGCCCAAAAAGGGTTTAGTTTGAACACAAGTGGTCATGTAAAAATATTAGTATCCGAATGCAATCGCGGGGCTCCGAAAATAGGGTTCGACAGTTTCGGCATTTTACGATACCGGTCTGGTATTTTTTGGTATTGTGAGTACCGACCAGTACCAACCGAAAATAGCTGGTATCGTAAAATGTGAGTACAGACAGGTTAGTGGCAACCATCTGGTATGAAACTGTATCCATAAGGTTGCCACTAACCTGTCTGTACAAATCTCTATAAAATCTGATGTTGATAGGCGTGTGTTATAATTAATTCGGTCGACACTCCCTCATTAGAATATTAAATATGGAGCTATAGATAGATATGATATTATACATACAAAAGGAGATCAAGGATAAATATTATAGAGGATATGAGCAAACTGCATTGGCAGATCTGTTGAAGGATATAAAGATGCAATCCAATATGGCCGAAGATCATGGATTAGCCGAAAGACATTATATCCATCTTCTTGCTCACTTCCAACGTATGGTACGTGAGGGTGACATACCTGTATATATCATATGCTAAACGTGCAAGAAACTTTGTTATGATACATATTGGTGAGATGTTGCATTATAAGATAATGCCTAAGGAGCATGCGAAAGCCCAGTTCTGCATAGAGTTGCCTGGTGAGGGCCATTATATGTTCAACAATGGTGAGATATAGAGTTATGTAGAAATGGTTCCATTCGTTAATCCAGATGGAGTATGATTTATTATAATGGATGAGGATATTATTATCACCAGTTATAATAGGTACATTAATACTTTCTGATGTGTACCAATGCGTCACCTCTGACGCAAACGTTATGTAATAAGCGTGTTTTTATTACGACATGTATTTTTTAAAAAATATGTTATAAAATGTTATGTAATAAGTGATTGACATAAACTTTATGTAATAAGCGTGTTTTATCACGGCACGCATGTTTTATAAAATATGTTATGAGTTATTCATATAGCTTAAACTGACGTGGCTTCCACAGAGGATGATGGGATCCATTGTCTTCTACATCTTCTTATCTTCTTCTTCCATCTTACGTTTACCCTTACATATCTCGTCATATCGTTTAAGCTCTTTATCTCTACCCGTAGCAATCTTCTCCTTCCTACGTTGATCTTGAGCATACTAATGGATATGATAGTCACGTATGGAATAATGGGAATATCCTTTGAGGATGATATTTGTTCCACCAACTCTTCGATAATTATGATAGAGTATCTTACATCTTTCAACAACACCACGCACAACTGAGTGTGCTACATCTTCTAATTCATTGAACCAGATAGTATTTACGTCATCTTTAAATAACTCCCACAGACGAGCATCTAATGTTGACTTCACTTTATACCAGTAATAGATAGACATCTAGCTTCAAGTATGGAGTAGGTACACGAACCGTAGGTGATGATACTTTACGTGGAATAAATCACATAACCGTCTGTTTATCTTAATCTCGAACTCTCCTGCATAGTCTGATCTTCCAACGTATAGAGATAAGGTGAATGGCTTGATGTAGAATACACGTCTTGAATGGTCATTCTCTTTAATCATATTTTGTTTCTGTATATCTCTTGCAACTTCATACTATTCATCAGATATAATGTCCGTCACCTCAATAGCATTTACGACCATATCTTCGTTTCACTCCTCCATTATGGCCACCTTTATATTATATTAGAGAGAGAAGGTTAGAGAGAGACACACAAGGTTGATAATGAATGAATGAGAGTGCGTCTCAGAGGTCTCATAGAGTTTAGTTCACCAACCGCGTATAAAATGACATCGTAAAAGGGTGGCACGTGAGGCTTGGGACGGGACGCGGTATAACCCCCATAATACTAAGCCATAGGGGGCTGTCCCAGTAATTACAATGAAGTATAGGGGTATGGATGTACATTCCTAACGGCCCAGTAGTCTTGATGGGTTAAGTCTACTGAGATGAGCTTTGCATATATGAATTGTATATACATATGGATAAGGTTTGACCCACATATTTCTATATGACCGTAGTTAACGAGAATGTACTGAAGCGAATAACTCGAACATATTTTATTAAACATACGTGGTGTGGTAAAACATGCTTATTACATAACATTTGCATCAGAAGTGATGCCAAGTACATGCCACGAATAGATCCTGTGAGGATTATGCATTAACAAATATAATCTAAACGCCTGCATCAATCTTCATCCATAGCATGCACTTGTCATTCATATTGTATATATTCCGGCCGTTAGGCCCGTAACTTTAGGTCATCAGGCTTTGTGTCATCCTTGCGCTTGGAGTCATGCATTAGCCCATACAATAGACCCTATACAAGCCCAATACAAATACATGCTAAGTCCATTGGCCTAGTTTAATATGTTAAGATAATAATATTATAATGTGGTGGTTTACCATATTACCCCTGGAGTTCGATTTAATTTCTGTAACAGCTTAATCTCCTCTTGTATGTCCAATGGCATATCTTCCTATAGCTCCATATTTAATATTCTAGTGAGAGAGTGTCTACTGAATTAATTATAACACACCTACCAACATCAAGTTTTATAGAGATTTGTATAGAGGGGTTGGTAAGGTGGGTGAACAAATTACATATACTAGATAACTCACTAACGTACATGTGTATACTGTAATACGACATCGTAAGAGGGTGGCAAGTGTGAAAAGGGGAGCATGGGTTGTAACGCGAGACAGCCCCCCGTAATACTATATATGGGGGGTTGTTACAGAAATTAAATCGAAGTCCAAGGTAACATGGTAAACCATCACATTATAATATTATTATCTTAACATACTGGACCGGGCCAATGGACTTAGTATTTATATGTATTGGGCTTGTACAGGGTGTATTGTATGGGTTAATGTATAACCCCAAGCGTAAGGATGACACAAAGCCTAACGGCAGCCTATACAATACACCCTGTACAAGCCCCATACATATACTGGATAACTTACTAACGTCACGTGTATACTGCAATACGACAACGTAAGAGGGTGGCATGTGCGAAGAGGGGCGCACGGGTAGTAACGCGAGACAACCCCCCATAATACTATATACCGAGGGCTGTTACAGTAATTAAATCGAACTCCAGGGGTAACATGGTAAACACCACATTATAATATTATTATCATAACATATTGGACCGGGCCAATGGACTTAGCATGTATATGTATTGGACTTGTACAGGGTGTAAGGTATGGGCTAATGCATGACCCCAAGCGCAAGGATGACATAAAGCCTGACAGCTTGAAGTTACGGGCCTAACGGGCGAAGCCCAGTACTGCATGGAGCTATTTAGTGAAGGCCGTTATATGTTCTACAATGGTGAGATATGGAGTTATGTAGAAACGGTTCCATCCGTTAATCTAGATAGAGTATGCTTTATTATAACGGATGAGGATATTATTGCCACTAGTTATGATGGGTATATTAATACCTTTTGATGTGTACCAGCGCATCACCTCTGACGCAAACGTTACGTAATAAGCGTGTTATGTTTAATAAAATATGTTAAGAGTTATTCATATCAGTATATTCTCATTAAATACGGTCATATAGAAAGTCATGGGTCCAACCCTATCCATATGTATATATAGACTTTACATGTCAAGTCCATCTCTATACATTTAACTTATTAAGGCTACTGGGCCGTTAGGCTTGTAACTTCAGCCTAGCTAATGCATGACCCCAAGTGCAAGGATGACACAAAGCCTGACGGCCTGAAGTTACTGGGCCATTAATTCGGTAAACACTCTCTCACTAGAATATTAAATATGGAGCTATGGGAAGATATGCCATTGGACATACAATAGGAGATCAAGGATAAATATTATAGAGGATATGTGCACACTGTGTTGGCAGATCTATTGAAGGATATCAAAAAGCAATCCAATATGGATGAAGATCATGGCTTAGCCGAACGATGTTATATCCGTCATCTTATTTGCTTCCAACGTATGGTGCGCGAGGTTAACATACCTGTATATATCATCCATGATACGCATGGAAATGCTAAATGTGCAAGATACTTTGTTATGATACATATTGATGAGATGTTGTATTATAAGATGATGCCTAAGGAGCATGCAAAAGCCCAGTACTGCAAGGAGCTGCCTGGTGAGGGCCGTTATATATTCTACAATGGTGAGATATGGAGTTATGTAGAAACAGTTCCATCTGTTAATTCAGATAGAGTATGCTTTATTATAATGGACGAGGATATTATTGTCACTGGTTATGATGGGTACATTAATACCTTATAATGTGTACCAGTGCGTCACTTCTGACACAAACGTTATGTAATAAGCGTGTTTTATCACACCACGTATGTTTAATAAAATATGATATGAGTTATTCATATCAGTATATTCTCGTTAAATATGGTCATATAGAAATATGCAGGTCAAACCCTATCCATATGTATATATAGATCATACATGCAAAGCTCATCTTTGTAGACTTAACCCATCAGGCTACTGGGCTATTAGGCCCGTAACTTTAGCCTGTTAGGCTTTGTGTCATCCTTGCACTTGGGGTTATGCATTAGCCTATACAATATACCCTGTATAAGCTCGATACATATACATGCTAAGTCGATTGGCCCGGTCCAATATGTTAAGATAATAATATTATAATGTGGTGGTTTACCATATTATCCCTGGAGTTTGATTTAATTTCTGTAACAACCCCCCGTATATAGTATTAAGGGGGGCTGCCCCACGTTATAACTTGTAGGCCCCTCTTCGCACGTGCCACCCTTTTACGCTATCATATTGCAGTATATTCATGTACGTTAGTGAGTTATCCAGTATATGTAATTTATTGAACTGGACTAATACATGACCCCAAGTGCAAGGATGACCCAAATCCTGACGGCCTGAAGATATGGGCTTAATAGCCTCGTAGCCTTATTGAGTTTGTTACATAGGGTTTCTTATTTACAATTAATTATTCTTCAATAACCAACTGACGTGACTTCCACAGAGGATGATGGGACTCCATTGTCTTCTTCATCTTCCTATCTTCTTCTTCCATCTTACGTTTACCCTTACGTATCTCCTCACGTCATTTAAGCTCTTTATCTCTATCCATAACAATCTTCTTCTTCTTACGTTGATCTTGAGCATACTAATGGATCTGATAGTCACACATGTAATAATGGGAATATCCTTTAAGGATGATATCTGTTCCACCAACTCTTCGATACTTATGATAGATATTTTACATCTTTCATCAAGGCTACCGGGCCGTTAGGCCTGTAACTTCAAGCCGTCAGGCTTTGTGTCATCTTTGCGCTTGGGGTCATGCATTAGCTCTACAATACACCCTGTACAAGCCTAATACATATACTAGATAACTCACTAACGTACATGTTTATACTGCAATACGACAACATAAGAGGGTGGCATGTGTGAAGAGGGGCGCATGGGTTATAACGCAGGACAGCCCCCCGTAATATTATATGCGTGGGCTGTTACAGAAATTAAATCGAACTCCAGGGGTAATGTGATAAACCACCATATTATAATATTATTATCTTAACATATTAGACCGTGGCAATGGACTTATCATATATATTTATTGGAAACCAACTAAATAGAGGATAAGTTGGTTGCTTCTGAGGAAGAAATCAACCAGATATCTAATGTAGAAACAATCTTTGTGAATAATGAAGACTCAAGGGAAGGTGATTTCAACAAAGATCCTCCATCACGAATCAGACGAAGTCATCCTATTGCGAACGTGATTGGTGAGGTTAGTAATAGAAGCAAAACAAGGGGAAGAAAGAGGATAGATTACTAAGAATTTATGGGGCTTATATGTTATAATTTTTCTTTCAAACCCAAGAATGTGAAAGAAGTATTGCAAGATGAATTTTGGACAGTAGCAATGCAAGAAGGGTTAATACAATTTGACAGAAATGATTTATGGGAATTGGTGCCAAGGCCATCAACTGTGAACATGATTGGAACAAAATGAGTGTTTCACAATAAGACCAA
This sequence comes from Erythroxylum urbanii, assembly GCA_027568935.1. Taxonomy (NCBI): domain Eukaryota; kingdom Viridiplantae; phylum Streptophyta; class Magnoliopsida; order Malpighiales; family Erythroxylaceae; genus Erythroxylum; species Erythroxylum urbanii. The sequence goes on along the minus strand of JAOQML010151590.1, from coordinate 6,860 downwards.
TGACAAAAGTAATGTTACAAGAAATAAGGCCATCTTAGTTGCTCAAGGATATTATCAAATTGAAGGAATTGATTTTAAAGAAACATTTACTTCAATAGCAAGGCTTGAGTCAATTAGACTTCTTTTGGGCATTACAAGTGTGAAAAAAAATCCAAACTTTACCAAATAGATGTGAAGAACGTGTTCTTGAATGGATTTCTACAAGAATAAGTGTATGTTGAACAAACCAAAGGGATTCATCAATTCAGTGCATGTTGATCATGTATTCAAGCTCAAAAAGGCTCTTTACAGTCTCAAGTAAACGCTAAGGGCTTGGTATGAGAGATATCTACTCAATTAAGGATATGAACAAGGTAGTATATACAACACTTTATTTTTAAAAAATTCAAATATGATTTGATGATTACATAAATATATGTTAACGATACTCTGTTTGGCTCCACTCAGCCAAAGATGGTGGATGACTTAGTAAAGATTATAACAAATAAGTTTGAGATGGGTATGGTGGGAGAATTGAATTTCTTCTTGGGGTTACAAATCAAGCTAGTGAAAGATGGAATCTTTTTGTCGCAAAAAAAATATACAAAGAATTTTGGTGAAAAAATTCAGCTTTGAGAATGCACATCATGCTAGAACACCAATGAGTATGTCAACAAAGTTGAATAAAGATGATCATGGCAAAGGTAATGACATGAGTTTATATAGAAGCATTATTGGGAGTTTGCTTTATCTAACCACAAGTTAACCTGATATTTATTATAGTGTGGGAGTATGTGCATGCTATCAATCCAATCCCAAAGAATCTTACTTGGTCGTGGTAAAGCAGATCATCAGGTATGTAAGTGGTACTTTCAAATTTAGACTATGGTATTCATATGATTCTACTTCTTATCTAGTTAGTTATAGTGATGCAGATTGGGCCGAAAATTTAGATGACAAAAAAAAAACACATAAGGGGGTTGTTTCTTTTTTTGCCAATAATTTGATTTTATAGTATAATAAGAAACAAAACTCCATCTCGTTATTAATATCGAAACCAGAATATATTGCAGCGAGGAGTTGTTGTTCTCAACTTTTATGGATGAAGCAAATGTTGGAAGACTATGGAGTTACTCAAGATATGTTGAAAGTTATGAGTGATAATAAGGGTTCCATAGACATCTTTTAAAACTCAACTCAAAATTTAAGTACCAAACATATTGACTTGAAGTATCATTTCATTCAAGAGCTTGTAGAGAATAAAGTTGCAATTATTTCCCATGTAACAATTGAGAAACAACTGATCGATATTTTTACAAAACCTCTTGATTTGAACAGGTTTGAATCTCTTTGATGGGCTTTAGGATTGTATGCTTAACAATTTTGATGTATTTGGATGTAGTTTATTAAAAAAATCAAAAGGGAATTAAAATCCCTAATTTTTGTTCTTAGTTTTTTCACTTATTGCTGCATACCCCTTTACCCCACTCTTTTTGCTTTTGAAATTTTGGCTCCATTTTTGACTTCTTTGGGTCTCTCACTGCCTCATCTTCTCTCTCAGCTCTCTCTTTCTCATCGTCGCACGCCATAGTTTCCATCTTATTGTTGTGTCCACTATCGCATCTCCTATCGTAGCTCACCATAGGAAAGCCTAAACGTCTATCTTCCTCTCATCCTTCCATTTATGCACTAGCCGACCCATCGCCTCCAGCAAGCAACCTTGCCACTCTAGTAGCCTTCGATAACACCTATCTCATGCAATGTCAACCACTAGTGCTGGTTCCTCTTTGGTGGCACCCATTGACATTCTCGATCTTCCTTCCATTCAGGAACAACCAATTATTGATGATGATGCTCAACAGGTGTTATCTCACCTTATTGTGAAATCTGACAACTCTTTCTCTGCTTCGGAGAATGCAACTATCGAGCCTCCTGCTCTAATACCTTTAGTTGTCTCGAAACCAAAACTTCTCCTTCTGCTTCTCATTGGCTTGTGAAATAATTTGCTCAAAAATCTGTTAAGGCGTCTCTCCTCCAGTCTCCTGCTCAAATTTCAACGAACCAAGCCTTATCCCATAAATTTTCTTCTTCAACAGCACATTAGAAATGGTAGTCTCTCACCATTAACGAATTTGTTCTTGATCATCCTATCAATTTAGCTAAATATCAATAGTTTAATTTAGATACTTTGTTATCGGAGAGAAATTTGTTAACTGCTACGTTACTGCCCAAACATTTTGATGTTGAATTGGTTCAGGAATTTTATTACAATTTGGATAACAATGTGTTAGATGCTTCTGCTATATTTTTTCATCTGGTGTATTGGCGGGGGAAATTGATTATATTTGATCTGAATTTCCTGAATGAGTTTTTAGGTTTTGTTAATTTGATTAGGGATCATTTATATACGAATGATTTTGTTGTGTTCATTGACATATTGGCTAGTGTGTTGACGGGTGGAAAATTGTCTACTTGCTGTCTACTGTTGCACTTCATGCTTCCAATTTAACTTAAAAGTATTTTGTCATTCATAAGCTTCTATTGGCCAATTAGTTACCAAGTACCCACACTGTCATTGTATATCCTGCTCAGACAAAGCTTGTTTATACAATCGACACGTGAGTTAATTTTAATTTGGGGTGGATTATTATTGGGGTTGTGCTTGTAGTAGTTAGTAATCAACAATCATTGTTATGTTTTCCTTGCTTAATTACTTAATTTCTGCATGCTCATGGTGTCCTTTGGACTGATTCTGCTATACTTGAGCCGGTGTCTTTTATGACATTTTAAAGTGTGTTTGTAACCTTTAAATTCTAAATTTTTGTAATTGTAATCTCTCATTATTTGATTTACTTAAACAAAATTCATTTTGATTGCAAGGTGACTAATTGATCCTTAAGGGAATGAATGATACCTTGCTATACTATTTTATATGAGCCGTATACTTTTGGTATAACAACTTTAATTAATTTTAAAACTTTGAGCTAAACATGAAGTAGTTATCAAGTTTTTGACACCGTTGTTGAGGATTGCGCCGAGCATCAAGTTTGATTTAATTGTTATACTTTGAGCTTTCTTTTTATTTTTATTTGGCACTCTTTTCTTGTGTATAATAGGTGTATGTACACGAGAAGTTCTGGAAGTGCGAGCAAATTAAGTGAACTTGACATCACTAAACTTGAATGGTAATTGAGAAAAGCAAGGCAATAAGAAGAAATCAAAAAGATAATGGAAAATAAAAGAGATCAAATGGTGAATAAAGCACATTAATAGATTTTATGCAGCCTGGGTTCAATCCTAACCAACAGGGGATCGCCAGGCTGCCTATTAATGTAAACAATTTTGAAATTAAGCCTACTTTATTAAATATTTTACAAAGTAGTTTTCCATGCTTTGGTTTACCATATGAGGATCCAAATGATCACCTTGCTAACTTTTTAGATATTTGTAGTACATTTAGGTATAACGGATTATCCGAGGAAGTAGTAAGGATGAGGCTCTTTCCCTTCATACTAAAAGATCGGGCAAAGGCATGGCTAAATTCTCTTAATCCGGAGCATGTAACTATAGAGGTACAATTAGTGCAAGCTTTCTTATATAAATATTTTCCATTAATAAAGATGACCCAGATTGTCAAAGAGATCATAACCTTTCAATAGTATGACAAAGAATCCCTTTACGAGACATCAGAGAGTTTCAAGGGGCTATAGAGAAGTTGTCCTCATTATAAACTACCAAGAGAGATATTATAGCAAACATTTTATAATGGAGTTAATGCAGTGACCAGGAGTACAATTGATGCTACAGCCGAAGGCTTGTTGAGGAGAAAAACCATCAATATTGCATACAATCTGAATAAGGATATGACCATTAACAACTGTCTATGGTCAATTGAAATAAGTAAACCGTACAATATGAAGGAATAAACATGAATCATGTCAACAAAGTCAACTTAAGCCATATAGGTGCATATAGCAGCATTAACCAGAAAGCTGAATAACATTATTGTCGCATCTAGTTCGATAAATGCAATGCAACAAGTTTGTAAAATATGTGGACAATATGACCATACGTCAACATAACGTTATTTGATGAACAATGACTATTTGGGTGTGCCACAATGGTCAGATGGCAAACCTTTCTTGAACACTTATAACTCTAAGTGGAAAAACTACCTAAAATTTTCTTGGAATAACAATGCAGGTGAAAATTTGAGACCGCAAAGACCAATAGGATTTTAAGACGAGTCAAGAAATTGGGAGTCAAATTACAAAAGTCTTGAGTTAAAGATGGATCCTAGTTTGTTATAATAATGGATGCAATATGCTCTATAGGCTTCAAGGTTAACAGCATGGATAAAGAATAGTAGAAGACGTAAGCTAGGACTGACTTGATGCTAAAGTGTGTCTTCCATTCACAATCTAGAGGTACAAGTGGGCCAGCTTACAACGACATTGACAATTACAAATTCAGATATCCTTTTTAGTACTACTGAATCCAACCTGAAGGAGCAAGTGAAAGCAATGCATTTGAGAAGTAGGAATGAGTTGGTATACTAGTTCAGAAGGAAGCCAAAGATCAAGTTGAGACAAGTCAAGAGTGTAACATCCTGTCACCTGAATTAGGGTTAAAATGGTGATTATTCAAGATTAATGAAAAATTAAGAAGCATAACTCATGTTTATGCATAATATGGCATACACATACATGATATTATTGATCTTGCACATTACAGTTACTTGTACATGCATTCATTGACATTTTCTAGGTAATATTAATTGTTAACAATGCAATTAAAACGTGAATTATGAGTTAATTGAGCTAAAAATTTGTTTGGAGAACATTTAGATTGTTTCAAATTTTTGGTGAATTTTAGAGAATTTCTGGAAATTTGGAGTATTTTTAATTAGGAAAAATATTGAATTTTGGACCAATAAAACATTGACATGTGGTAGCCTTGCATGTTGACACAAGGCTCACATGCAAGGGATACACTTAGTGATGTATCTTTTAAGGAAGAGAAGAAAGCATTCGGTGGTTTATTGTTTTCTTTTCCAACCACCGAAGCCCTGTTCTTTACTGACAATAGCGAAAAATTTGCTGAATCAAGTAAGTTATGTTCTGACTTTTATGGATTTTGATTTGTTATGATGATTATGTTTAAATTTCGAATCTGGTTTGTTGTGTGTTATTGAGCTGAAAGGGGAGTACGTAACTTAGTTATGATATAGAAATGAAAAGTTTTTGGTCAGATGAAAGTGTGGAAGGAAGTGGAAAAATGTATCAGATATATATATATATAAGTGTGTAAGAAGAGTAATTTCGATGGTGTTTTGAATGAGAAATTAGTGAAGTGAGAAATAGAACATAGAGCAGTGTGTAGTTGTGTTTAAGAGGGGTTATATTTGAATTTTAGATTTTGGATTGTTATTGTTCATGGAAACAAAAGTTACAGAAGAGGGAAAAAGAAGAACTATACGTGTATGATGTTAGTGTTTAAGTCTATATATGAACAACTTGATTCTTTTAGTGATAACTTTTTCTGTTACACTCCAAATGACTTGCTAGTTGAACCAATACACTTTTAAAACATTGTTTTCCCTCCTTATGACAAATTAGAATAATCTGAACTGATTAAAAAAAAGTGCTTGTATCAAAGTGAGGAATTGTGCTGAAATCTTAAATTGGAGAAATTTCATGAATCATGCTTCTGTATTTTGATCCTATCTTGAGATATAGATTTTCATATGAGTTAATTTTTGGTTCATATGAAACTAGAAACATATGTTTACAACTTTGTTGAGAATTTGAATTGAAATTCTATCCACAAGAGCTCTGAAAGTTAGCTAGAAGTTGAAAGTAGAAATCTGTAGAGATATAAGAAGCAGTATGGAGTATTTTGATCATAACTTGCATGACACTATATCAAAATGAGTGCATTTGATGGCGTTAGAAACTTAAGACATAGAGGAACATTTTATTAGAAGGAAGTATTGTCTGAAAACCGCTGGTTATGGGTTAAAAATGACACGAATGGAAGAAAATAAAAGAAGAAGAAGAGCGGTGCAGTTCGTTGAAAAAGATGAAGGTTTGAGTTTTAGAGAGAGAAAAGGTGGTGGTTATATGTATGAATTAAGAACTAGAGTATTTCACGGAAACAACTCTAAGGCTTTTGACTATAAATTTTGCATCCGAACTCCAAATGACTTGAAACTTAGATCAATAGATTCCTAAAAGATTTTTCTTTCTCTCTATAAAATTTATAGCTATCTGAAATAATTTTAAAGTGATTGATAAGATGAAATTGTGGAAGTCTGTTGGAATATTATGAATTGGAGCATATTCTTGAACATGCTTCGGTATTCTGATTATAACTTGATCTGTAAATTTCTAAATGCGTTGATTCTTATTTCAAATTAAAATGGAGATATATTTCTACAACTTTCTTCAAGAAGTCAAATTTTAATTATGTCTCTAAGACTATCAAAATTGGCATGAAATCAAGTCCTGACCTAGGTTGTAGCACTACCAGGGACAGAAAACATGTCCTGTGGTTGGTAAATACACTGTAATGATATAGAACGAATTATGTAACACCCCACTCCTGCCAAACCCGAACCCGATACCGATCGTGATACCTGAATCCGGGCCCCGCGAGGGTGGCGTGTCACATCACTTAACAATTTAAAACTCGGTATATATATATTTTTTTTAAACTCTTTACACTTCACTTATATGTGATCACTTCTTTTTTTTTTCTTTTTAAAACAATTTGTTCATTTAAACTAAAAGTAAAACACACAATAGGAAAATAAGACTCACCGCTCTTTTATTAGCCACTTGGGCCCGTTTTCACATACACAATACAATTATTTCAATACA
>JAOQML010151572.1:0-14319 GCA_027568935.1 Erythroxylum urbanii | reverse complement strand
TTCGGTTATAGATTATCTTGTGTTATGGTCTTTTCCGCAGCGTATTACGAATACTTGGACCATACGCGATCCAACAAAAACAACCTGTTGGACACCTTCGATAAGGCAAATAGCTAGTTGGTACGATTGCTAGGCACCTTCGTTGGGCAAAACAACCCATTAGGCACGTTCAGTAGGAAAAATAACTTGTGTCTTCTGTAGGAAAAAGAGCCCATTGGCATGCTCGCTAGGCACCCTCAATGGACAAAACAGTCCATTGGGCACCTTTAGTGAGAAAAACAACCTGTTGTCACACCATCAATAGGCAAAATAGCTTGTTGGAACACCTTCGGTGGGCAAAATACCCATCGGCACTTTCACTAGGCAACTTCGATGGGAAAAACAACCCAGTGGTACACCTTTGGTGGGCAAAACAACCTGTTTGTACACCACTGGTGGGAAAAATAGTCCTTTGGCAAACCTTCAGTGGGAAAAACATCATAGTTGCATGGTCACTAGACACCTTCGGTGGGCAGGATAGCACGTTGCCACATTCACTTGGCACCTTTCGTGGGCAAAAAAACTCATTGGCATGTTCGCTAGGCACCTTTGATGTGAAAAATAGCCTATTGGCACACCTTCGGTGTGGAAAATAGTCCGTTGCCATGATTGCTAGGCACCTCAGTGGATAAAATAGTCCATTGGACACATTCGGTAGGAAAAATGGCCCGTTGGCAAACCTTTGGTGGGAAAAATAGCCTGTTGGCACATTTGCTTGGCACATTTGATGGCAAAATAGCCCGTTGACACATTCACTAGGCACTTTTGGTGAGAAAAATAGCCCATTGGCACACAATCGGTGGGGCAAATAGCCCGTTGCCACGTTCACTTGGCATATTTGATGGGCAAAATAGCCCGTTGACACGTGCTCAAGGCACCTTCATTAGGGAAGAAAACACGATGGCATACCTTCGGTGGGGCAAATGGTCCATTGGTACGATTGCTAGGCACCTTTGGTGGGTAAAATAATCTGTTGGACACCTTTGGTAGGAAAAATCGCCCTTTGGCACAAGTTCAACGACAAAAGAGCCAATTGGCACACCTTTGGGGAACAAAATAGCCCGTTGTCGTAGTCGCTACGCACCTTTGGTGGGAAACACAGCTCGTTGGCAAACCTTTGGTGGGCCAAACAACCCATTGGAACAGCTATGGTGGGGCAAATAGCCAGTTTTCACGATTACCAGGCACCTTCGGTGGTAAAACAACCATTGGGCAACTTCGGTGGAAAAACAGCTCGTTTGCGCATCTTTTGTAGGCAAAATAGCCCGTTGGCATGCTTGCTAGGCACCATCGGTAGGCAAAACAGACCATAGGGCACCTTCAGTGCGAAAACAACTAGTTGGCATACCATCGATAGGCAAAATAGCTCGTTGGAATACCTTGGGTGGAAAAAATAGCCCATCGGCACGTTCACTGGGCATCTTCGGTGAGAAAAATAGCCCATTGGTACTCCTTTGGTGGGAAAAATAGCCTGTTGGCATACCTTCGGTGGGAAAAAACCTACGATCACATGGTCACTAGACCCCTTCAGTGGGCAAGATAGCCTATTGCCACGTTCGTTTGACACCTTTCGTTGGCAAAACATCCCGTTGGCATGTTCATTAGGCACTTTTGGTGGAAAAGACAACCCGTTAGCACACCTTCGGTGGGGCAAATAGTCTGTTGGAACGATCAGTAGGCACCTTAGTGGGCACAACAATCAGTTGGACACCTTTGGTGGGAAAAACAACCCTTTCGCACACCTTTGATGGGTAAAATAGCCCTTTGGCACACCTTTTGTGGACAAAACATCTAGTTGCCACAATTGCTAGGCACCTTTGGTGGAAAAGACGACCCGTTGGGCACCTTCGATGGGAAACACAACTCGTTGGCACACCTTTGGTGGGCAAAACAACCCGTTGGAAAACCTTCAGTATGGAAAATAGCCAGTTGGCAAGATTGTTAGGCATCTTCGGTAGGCAAAATAGCCCATTGGGCAACTTCTGTAGGGAAAACATCCCGTTTGCACACCTTCTATAGGCAAAACAACCCGTTGACACCCTTGCTAGGCACCTTTGGTGGGCAAAATAGTACATAGGGCACCTTCAGTGGGTAAAACAACCAATTTGCACACCTTTGAAAGGTAAAATAGCTTGTTGGAACACCTTCTCTAGGTATAACAACCCGTCGACACATTCGTTAGGCACCTTGAGTGGGAAAAACAACCCATTGGTACATCTTTTGTGGGAAAAATTGTCCATTAGTACACCTTCAGTGGGAGAAACACCACGGTGGCGCGGTCACTAGACACCTTTGCTGGGCAAAATAGCTCACCTTCGCAGCCGCTAGGCACCTTCGGTGGGAAAAATAGCCCGTTGTCACTTCTTTAGTGGGCAACACAGCCTGTTGGCATGATCGGTAGGCATCTTCGTTAGGCAAAATAGTCCTTTGGAAGACCTTCAGTAGGCAAAACAACCCGTTGGCACACTTTCGGTAAGCAAAACAAGCCATTGGCACATTTGCTAGGCACCTTTAGTGGGAAAAATAGTCCATTGCCACACCTTTGGTGGGCAAAACATCCAGTTGGCACGGACCCTAGCCACCTTGGACAAAATAGCTCATTGGTAAGGTCAATAGGCACCTTCGATGGGAAAGCAACCCGTTGGCACATTTGTTCGACACCTTTGGTTGGAAAAATAGCCCATTAGCACACCTTCAGTGGGGTAAATAGTCCGTTGGTGCGGTGGCTAGGCATCTTCAATGGAAAAAAAAGTTCGTTGGGCACTTTCGGTGGGAAAACAGTACTTTGGCACACCTTTGGTGGGAAAAAGAGCACGTTGCACACCTTTGGTGGATAAAACAGCCCATTGCCACTATCGTTAGGCACCTTTAGTGGACAAAACAACCCATTGTACACCTTCGATGGGAAACACAACTCGTTGACATGTCTTTGATAAGTAAAACAACCTATTACAACAAACATCTTCAATAGGCAAAACAAGCTGTTAGCACACCTTCAATAGGTAAAATTACCTGTTGGAAAACCTTTGATCGGTAAAACAGCCCGTCGACACATTCTCCAGGCACCTTCAGTAATAAAAACAACCTGTTGGTAGACCTTTGGTAGGAAAAACACCACAGTTGCATGGTCACTACACACCTTCAGTGGGCAAGATAGCCAGTTGGCACATTCGTTTGACACCTTTGGTGGGCAAAATAGCCCATTGGCAAGGTCAGTAGGTGCCTTCGGCTGGCAAAACAACCGGTTGACACATTCACTAGGCACCTTCGGTGGGAAAAATAACATATTGGCACAAATTCGGTGGGGCAAATAGCCCGTTGTCACATTATGTTGGCACCTTTGGTAAGAAAAATAGCCCCACTGACACACCCTTCTATGGGGCAACTAGTCCGTTGGCATGATCGCTAGGAACCTTCGATAGGAAAAATAATCCTTTGGATACCTTCGACGGGAAAAACAACCCTTTGGCACAAGTTTGGGGACACCTTTGGTGGACAAAACAGCCCGTTGCCACAGTCTCTATGAGCCTTCGGTGGAAAAAATGACTTGTTGGGCACGTTTAGTTAGAAACACAACTTGTTGGCACACCTTTGGTGGGCAAAACAACCCGTTGGAACACCTATGGTGGAGCAATTATCCAGTTGGCATGATTTTCAGGCACCTTCTGTAGGAAAAACAGCCCATTGGGTAACTTCATTGGGATAAATAGCTCGTTTACATATCTTCTCTCAGCAAAACAACTCTTTGGCAGACTTGTAAAGCACCTTCGGTGGGAAAACAGTCCATAGGGCATCTTCAGTGGGAAAAACAACCCGTTGGTACACCATCGATAGGCAAAATAGCCTATTGGAACACCTTTGATGGGCAAAATAACCTTTTGGCACCTTCGGTGGGAAAAACAACTCGTTGGTACAACTTTGGTGGGAAAAATAACCCGTTGGCATACCTTCGGTAGGAAAAAACCACAGTTGCACAGCCACTAGACACCTTCGGTGGGCAAGATAGCCTGTTACCACATTCGCTTGGAATCTTTAGTTTGCAAAACATCCTGTTGACACGTTCATTAGGCACCTTTGGTGGGAAAAACAACCCATTGGCTGCCTTAGGTGGGGCAAATAGTCTACTGGCACGATTGCTAGGCTCCTCGGCAGGCAAAATTGTCAGTTGGCCATCTTTGCTAGGAAAAACAACCCTTTGGCACAGCTTCGGTAGGCAAAACAGCCTGTTGGCATAGATTTCGTGGACAAAATAGCCCATTGCCATAGGTGCTAGGCACCTTCGGTGGAAAACACGGCCCATTGGGCTCCTTTGATGGGAACACAACCCATGGGCACACTTTTGGTGGGCAAAACAACCTGTTGGAACACCTTCGATGCAGTAAATAGCCAGTTAGCATGATTGCTAGGCACCTTTGGTAGGCAAAACAGCCCGTTGGGCACCATCGGTGGGGAAAGTAGCTCGTTTGCACACCTTGTATGGGCAAAAAGCCTATTGGCATGCTCGCTAGGCACCTTCGGTGGGTAAAATAGTACATAGGGCACCTTCAGTGGGAAAAACAACTCATTTGCACACCTTTGATTGGTAAAATAGCCTGTTGGAGCACCTTCTGTGTACAAAATAGTCCGTTGGCATGTCCGCTAGGCACCTTTGAATGGAAATACAGCCTATTCGCACACCTTTGGTGGCAAAATTTGCCCATTGGCACACCTTTGGTGGGAAAAACACCACAGTCGTACGGTCACTAGATACCTTTAGTGGGCAAAATAGGTCGTTGGCACACTCACTAGGCACCTTTGAAGGGCAAAATAGTTGCTAGGCACCTTCGATAGGAAAAACAACCCATCGACACACCTTCAGTGGGGTAAATAGCTCGTTGCCATGTTCGTTTGGCACCCTTGGTGGGCAAAACAACACATTGGCAAGTGTGCTGGGCACCTTTCGTGGGAAAAATAGCCCGTTGGCACAACTTTAGTGGGGCAAATATTACGTTCACACGATTGCTAGGCACCTTCGGTGGACAAAATAGTCCGTTGGGCACCTTCAGCAGGAAAATAGCCCTTTGGCACACCTTTGGTGGGCAAAATAGCCCGTTGACACACCTTTGGTGGACAAAATAGCCTATTGTCAGAGTCTCCAGGCAACTTCGGTGGAAAAAATGACCCGATAGGCACCTTCGGTGGGAAACACAACTCCTTGGCACACCTTTGGTTAGCAAAACAACTGGTTGGAACACCTTCGTTGGGGAAAATAGCCAGTTGGTAGGATTAAAAGGCACCTTCTATGGGCAAAAGAGCCCATTGGGCACCTTCGGTGGGGAAAACTGCTCGTTTACACACATTTTGTTAGGAAAACAGCTTGTTGGCATTCTCACTAGGCACTTTCTGTGGGCAAAAGGTCCATAAGGCACCATCCCTGGGAAAAACAACTCGTTTGCACTCCTTTGAAAGGCAAAATAGCCTGTTGGAAAACCTTCGGCAGGCAAACAGCCCGTCAACACATTTGCAAGGCACCTTCAGTGGGAAATACAGCCCGTTGGCATAGCTTTGTTGGGAAAAATAGCTCATTAGCACACCTTTGGTGGGAAAAATGCAACGGTGGCTAGAGACATTCGTCAGGGAAAGTAGGTCATTGGCAAGTTCGCTTGGCACGATCAGTAGGCATCTTCATTGGGCAAAACAGTCCTTTGGAACACCTTTGGTAAGGAAAACAATCCGTTGGCACACCTTTGGTAGAGAAAATAGCCCATTGACATGATAGCTAGGTAAGTGCGATGGGAAAAATAGCCCGTTGACGCACCTTTAGTGGGCAAAACATCCCGTTGGCACACCTTTTGTGGGCAAAATAGCCCGTTGGCATCATCAATAGACACCTTCGGTAGGCAAAACAACCCTTTGGCACGTTCACTAGGCACCTTTAGGTGGAAAAATAGCCCATTGGCACACCTTCAGAGGGGCAAATAGTCTATTGGCACATTCGCTTGGCACCTTCTATGGGAAAAACAGTCCATTGGCACACCTTCGATAGGCAAAATAGCCCGGTTGAACACCTTCGGTGGGCAAAACAGCCTATTGGCATGTTCGCTATGACATTTCAGTGGGAAAAACAACGCATTGGTACGTTTGCTAGGCTCCTTTGGTGGGAAAAACAACCTATTGGCACGTTCGCTAGGCACCTTCGGTGGGAAAAATAGTCCATTGGGCACCTTCAATGGGAAAAACAACCCTTTGGCACACCTTTGGTGGTCAGAACAGCTCGTTGGCACAGCTTTGGTGGACGAAACAGCTCATTGCCATAGTCGCTAGGCACCTTCAGTGGAAAAACGACCCGTTGGGCACCTTCGATGGGAAACATAGCTTATTGGCACACCACTGGTGGACAAGACAACCTGTTGGAACACCTTGGGTGGGGAAAATAACCAGTTGGCACGATTGCTAAGGACCTTCGGTGGGCAAAGCAACCCATTGGCCAATTTCGGTAGGAAAAACAACCCGTTTATGCATCTTTTATAGGCAAAACAACCGGTTGACATGCTCACTAGGTGCGTTCCGTGGGCAAAACAGTCCATTGGGCACCTTCAGTAGGAAAAACAAACCTTTGACACACCATCGACAAGTAAAATAGCCTGTTGGAAAACCCCCGGTGGGTAAAACAACTCGTCGGCATGTTTGCTGGGCGCCTACGTTAGGAAAAATAGCTCGTTAGAACCCCTTCGGTAAAAAAAAACCACGATCGAACAGTCACTAGACACCTTTAGTGGGCAAGATAGCCTATTGTCATGCTCGATTGGCACCTTTGGCCAGTAAAACAACCCGATGACACTTTCGCTAGGCACCTTCAGTGGGAAAAATAACCCATTGGCACACCTTCAATGGGGCAAATAAACTATTAGGAGGATCACTAGGTACCTTCGGTGGGCACAATAGTCCGTTGGGAGAAGTAGTCTGTGGGCACCTTTGTTGGGAAAAACAATCCTTTGGCACACCTTTGGCAGGAAAAATAGCCCCTTGGCACACCTTTCGTGGACAAAACAACCCATTGCTATGTCGCTAGGCACCTTCGGCGTAAAAAACATCCGGTTGGGAACCTTCGATGGGAAACACAACTTGTTGGAACACCTTTGGTAGGCAAAACAACCTGTTGGAACACCTTTGGTGTGGCAAATAGCCAGTTGGCATGATTGCTAGGCACCTTCGGTGAGTAAAACAACCCAATGGGTAACATCAGTGGGGAAAACAACCCGTTTGCACTTCTTCTGTAGCAAAATATCCTGTTACAACACCTTCGGTGGGCAAAACAGTCTATAAGGAACCTTCAGTGGGGAAAACAACCCTTTTGCACACCTTTGATAGGTAAAATATTATGTTGGAAAACCTTCGGTGGGCAAAACAACAAGTCGGCATGTTTGCTAGGCACCTTCGGTGGGAAATACAGCCCGTTGGCACACCTTTGGTGGGAAAAATAACCCATTGGGACACCTTTAATGGGAAAAACACCACAGTCGCAAGGTCACTAGACACCTTCAGTGGGCAGAACAACTGGTTGGCACTGTCATTAGACACCTTAGGTGGGCAAAACAACCTGTTGGAACATTCGCTAGGCACATTCTATGGGAAAAACGACCCATTGGCACACCTTCAGTGAGGCAAATAGTCCGTTGGCACAGTCGCTAGATAGCTTCGGTGGGAAAAATAGCTCGTTGGCACACCTTCGATAGCCAAAATAGCTTGTTGGAATACCTTCGATTGGCATAATAGCCCGTTGGCACGTTCGTTAGGCAACCTTGGTGGGAAAAACAGTCTGTTGGTACACCGTTGTTGGGAAAAACAACCCTTTGGAACACCTTTTGTGGGCAAAACAACATGTTGACATGTTCACCAGGCATCCTTGGTGGGAAAAACAGCCCGTTGGCATACCTTCGATGGCACAAATAGTCTGTAGACAAGATCGTTAGGCACCTCGGTGGGCAAAATAGTTCGTTGGGCACCTTTGGCTGGAAAAACAGCCTTTCGGCACATCTTTGGTGGGGAAAACAGCCCATTGGCACACCTTTGGTAGATAAAATAGCTCGATGCCATAGTCGCTAGGCACCTTTGGTGGAAAAAACAACCTGTTGGGCACTTTCGGTGGGAAACACAACTCGTTGGCACATATTTAGTGGGCAAAACAACTTGTTGGAAGACCTTCGATGAGGCAAATAACTAGTTGGCACAATTGCTAGGCACCTTCGATGGGCAAGATAGCCAATTGGGCATGTTCAGTGGGAGAAATAGCCCATTTGGACATCTACTATAGGAAAAATAGCCCGTTGGCATGCTCTCCAGGCACCTTTGGTGGGTAAAATAGTCCATAGGTGACCTTCAGTGAGAAAAGCAACCTGTTGGTAGACGATCGATAGGCAAAATAGTTTGTTGGAATGCCTTCGGTGGGTAAAATGCCCATCGACACTTTCACTAGGCAACTTCAGTGGGAAAAACAGCCTGTTGGCACACCTTTAGTGGGTAAAACAGCCCATTCGTACACCTTTGGTGGGCAAAATAGCCTGTTGGCACACCTTCAGTGGGAAAAACACCATGGTTGCATGGTCACTAGACACTTTTGGTGGGCAAGATAGCCCGTTGCCACGTCTGCTAGGCTCCTTTGGTTGGAAAAATAGCCCATTGGCACACCTTCGGTGGGGCAAATAACCTGTTGGCACCATCGCTTATCACCTTGGTGGGCGAAATAGTATGTTGGGCACCTTCAATGGAAAAAACAGTCCTTTGGCACACCTTCGGTGGGTAAAACAGCCCATTGGCATACCTTTGGTGGACAAAAAAGCCCCTTGTCACAATCGCTAGGCACCTTTGGCCGAAAAAACGACTCGTTGGCACACCTTTGGTGGGCAAAACAACCCTTTGGAACATCTTTGGTGGGGCAAATAGCCAATTGGCACGATTGTTAGGCACCTTCAATGGGCAAAACAACCCATTGGGCATCTTTGGTGGGAAAAGCAGCCCGTTTGCACACCTTTTGTAGGCAAAATAGCTCATTGGCATGCTCGCTAGGCACCTTCGATGGGCAAAACAGTCTATAGGGCACCATCAGTGGAAAAAAACCACTTGTTAGCACACCTTTAATGGGCAAAAAAGCCTGTTGGAACACCTTTGGTGGGCAAAATAGCCGTCGGTATATTGACAAGACACCTTTGGTGGGATAAACAGTCTGCTGGCACACCTTTGGTGTGAAAAACAACCCATTGGCAAACCTTCGATGGGAAAAACATCACAGTGGCATGGTCACTAGGCACCTTCAGTGGGCAAAATAGCTCATTGGTAAGTTCGCTTGGCACCTTTGATGGGCAAAGGAACAGCAAGGCATCTTCGGCGAGAAAAATAGCCCGTTGGCACACCTTCGGTAGGTAACACAACTCGTTGGCACGATCAGCAGGCATCTTCGTTGGGCAAAATAGTCCTTTGGAACACCTTAGATATGCAAAACAACCCATTGGTAGACCTTCGGCGGGCAAAAGAGCCCGTTGTCATATTGGTTAGGCAACTTCGGTAGGAAAAACAGCCCGTTGGCTCACCTTCGGTAGGCAAAATATCCCGTTGGCATAGTCACTAATCACCTTTGGTGGGCAAAATAGTCCTTTAGAACACCTTTGGTAGGCAAAATAACTTTTTGGCACACCCTTGGTGGGCAAAACTGCCCGTTGGTAGGTTTGTTAGGCACTTTCGACAGGAAAACAACCCGTTGGCACACTTCTGGCACGCAAAACATCTAGTTGATACGATCTTTAAACGCCTTCGATGGGCAAAATAACCTATTGACACAGTCAATAGACATCTTTGGTGGGCAAAACAATCCATTGGCATGTTCGCTCGGTACCTTTAGTGGGAAAAATAGTCCATTGGCACACCTTCAGTGGGGCAAATAGCCCATCGGCATATTCTCTAGGCAACTTCGGTGGGAAAAACAACCCGTTGATACACCTTCAATAAAAAAAACAGCCCGTTGGCACACCTTTAGTGGAAAAAAAGCCACGATTGTACAGTCACTACACACTTTTGATAGGTAAGAGAGCCTATTTCCATGTTCTCTAGGTACCTTCGGTGGGAAAAATAACTTGTTGGCACACCTTTGGTTGGAAAAATTGCCCATTTGCACTCCTTTGGTGGGAAAAAAACCACAGTTCCTGGTCATTAGACACCTTCGGTGGGCAAGATAACCCGTTGCCATGTTCTCTTGACACCTTTGGTGGCAAAACAGCCCATTGGCACATTAGCTATGCACCTTCAGAGGGAAAAATAGCTCGTTGGCACACCTTCGATGGGGTAAATAGTCTATTGGGACAATCGCTAGGCCCCTCAGTAGGTAAAATAGCCAGTTGGGAGTAGGCAAAACAGCCCGATGGCACACCTTTTGTGGTCAAAATAGCCCGTTGCCACAATCACAAGGCACCTTCGATGGAAAACAAAACCTGTTGGGCACCTTCGATCGAAAACAGAGCTCGTTGACACAGTTTTGGTGGGCAAAACAACCCGTTGGAACACTTTCGATGGGGCAAATAGGCTGTTTAGCACGATTGCTAGGCACCTTTGGTGGCCAAAACAACCCATTGGGCACCTTCAGTGGGGAAAATTGCCCATTTGCACACCTTCTGTAGGCAAAACAACCCGTTGGCATGCTCACTAGGCACCTTTGGTGGGAAAAAATGTCCATAGGGCACCTTCAGTGGGTAAACAACCCGTTCGCATAACTTTGATAGGCAAAATAACCTATTGGAACACGTTCTGTGGGCAAAATAGCTTGCCGGCAATTCGCTAGGTACCTTCGGTGGGAAGTACAACCCATTGGCACACCTTTAGTGAAAAAAATATCCCATTGGCACACTTTTTGTGAAAAAACACCACAATCACATGGTCACTAGACACCTTCTGTGGGCAAAATAGACTATTGGCACATTCGCTTGGCACCTTTGATGGGCAAAATAGCCAGTTGGCACACTTTTGATGGGGCAAATAGGCTGTTTAGCACGATTGCTAGGCACCTTTGGTGGCCAAAACAACCCATTGGGCACCTTCAGTGGGGAAAATTGCCCATTTGCACACCTTCTGTAGGCAAAACAACCCGTTGGCATGCTCACTAGGCACCTTTGGTGGGAAAAAATGTCCATAGGGCACCTTCAGTGGGTAAACAACCCGTTCGCATAACTTTGATAGGCAAAATAACCTATTGGAACACGTTCTGTGGGCAAAATAGCTTGCCGGCAATTCGCTAGGTACCTTCGGTGGGAAGTACAACCCATTGGCACACCTTTAGTGAAAAAAATATCCCATTGGCACACTTTTTGTGAAAAAACACCACAATCACATGGTCACTAGACACCTTCTGTGGGCAAAATAGACTATTGGCACATTCGCTTGGCACCTTTGATGGGCAAAATAGCCAGTTGGCACACCTTTGGTGGGTAAAACATCCCGTTGACACAGTCACTAGTCACCTTCGGTGGGCAAAATAGTCCTTTGGAACATCTTCGATGGGTAAAACAACCTGTTGGCACACCTTCGGTGGGTTAAACTACCTGTTGGCACATTTGCTAGGCACCTTCGGTGGGAAAATAGCCCGTTGGCACACCTTTGGTGGGAAAACTTCCCGTTGGCACGGTCACTAGTCACATTCAATGGGAAAAAGACACAGTCAATAGACACCTTTAGTGGGTGAAACAACCCATTGGCACGTTCACTAGGAACCTTCAGTGGTAAAAATGACCCACACCTTCAGTGGGGCAAATAGTTCATCGGCACATTTGCTAGGCAACTTCGACGAGAAAAGCAACCAGTTGTTACAACTTTGGTGGGAAAAATAGCCCGTTGGCACACCTTCGGTGGGAAAAACAACACAGTCGCACTGTCACTAGACACCTTCGGTGGGAAAGATAGCTCATTTCCACATTCACTTGACACCTTCAGTGGGCAAAATAGCCCATTGGCAAGTTTGCTAGGCATCTTCGGTGAGAAAACACAGCCTGTTGGCACACCTTCAGTGGAGCAAATAGTCCGTTGGCACAATCGTTAGGCACCTCAGTGGGTAAAATAGCCCATTGGAACACCTTTGATGGACAAAATAGCCCATTATCACAATCACTAGGCACCTTTGATGGGCAAAATAGCCCGTTGGTACATCTTTGGTGGACAAAATAGCCTACTGCCACCGTCGCTAGGCACCTTGGGTTGAAAAAACAGCTCATTAGGCACCTTTGGTAGGAAACACAGCTCGTTGGCATACCTTTGGTGGGCAGAACAACCCATTGGAACAACTTGGATGGGACAAATAGCTAGTTGGCATGATTGCTAGGCGCCTTCAGTGGGTAAAACAATCTATTGGGCACCTTCGGTGGGAAAAACAGCCTATTTGCACATATTCTGCAGGCAAAACAACTCGTTGGCATGCTCGCTAGGCACACCATCGATAGGCAAAATAGCTTGTTGGAACACCTTCGGTGGGTAAAACAGCCCGTCGACATGTTCGCTAGGTAACTTCGATGGAAAAAACAACCGTTGGTACACCGTCGGTGGGAAAATAGCCCGTTGGCACAACTTTGGTGGGAAAAACACCACGGTCGTATGGTCACTAAACACCTTCAGGGGGTAAGATAGCTCGTTGCCACATTCACTTGGCACCTTTGGTGGGCAGAACAGCCCGTTGGCACGTTCACTAGGCAACTTTTATGGGAAAAACGTCCCGTTGGTATAACTTCGGTGGGGCAAATAGTCCTTTAACACGATAACTAGGCATCTTAGTGGGCAAAATAGTCCATTGGGCACCTTCAGTGGAAAAACAACCCTTTAGAACACCTTTGGTAGGCAACATAACATGTTGGCACACCTTTTATGGAAGAAACGACCGGTTGGGCACCTTTGGGGGGAAACACAGCTCGTTGGGACATCTTTTGTAGGCAAAACAACCCGTTAGAACACCTTAGGTGGGGCAAATAGTGCATGATCGCTAGGCACGTACTGGGAATAGAATAGCCCATTGGGTAACTTTGGTGGGAAAAGCAGCCCATTTGCACATCTTTTGTAGGCAAAACAGTCCATAAGGTACCTTCAGTGGGAAAAACAACTCGTTGGCACACCATCGATAGGTAAAATAGCCTGTTAGAACACCTTCGACAGGCAAAATAGCCCGTTGATAAGTTTTCTAGGCATCTTAGGGGGAAAAGCAACCCATTGGCACACCTTTGGTGGGGTAAATAGTCCATTGACACGATCGCTAGGCACCTCAGTGGGGAAAATAGTCAGTTGGGCACCTTCGGTGGGAAAAATAGCCCTTTGGCACACATTCGATGGGCAAAACAGACCGTTGGAACACCTTTTATAGACAAGATAGCCCATTGCCACAGTCGTTAGGTACCTTAAGTGCAAAACACGACCTATTGGGCACCTTCAATGGGAAACACAACTCGTTGGAACAACTTTGGTGGGTAAAACAACACATTGGAACAACTTTGGTGGGTAAAACAACACATTGGTGGGCAAACAGCTAGCTAACACGATTGCTTGGCACCTTCGGTGGGCAAAACTGCCCATTGGAAACCTTCGGTGGGAAAACAACCCATTTGCACACCTTCTGTAGGCAAAAACAGCCCATTTGTACATCTTCTGTAGATAAAACAGCCTGCTGGCATCCTCGCTGGGCACCTTCGTGGGCAAAACAGTCTACAGGGAACCTTTGGTTGGAAAAACAACCTGTTCGCACACCTTTGATAGGCAAAATAGCCTATTGGAACTGCTTTTGTGGGCAAAACTGCCCGTCGGCATGTTTGCTAGGCACCTTTGGTGAGAAATACAACTTGTTGGCACACCTTTAGTGGAAAAAATAGCCCATTGGCACATCTTTGTTGGGAAAAACATCACCATCACACGGTCACTAGACACCTTCAATAGGCAAAATAGACCGTTGGCAAGTTCGCTTGGAACCTTTGATGGGCAAAACAACCGTTAGGCACCTTTGGTGGGAAAAATAGCTCATTCGCACACCTTCAGTGGGCAATACAGCCTGTTGGCACGATTGTTAGGCACCTTCTGTAGGAAAAACAGGCCGTTGGCACACCTTTGGTGGGTAAAACATCCTGTTGGCACAGTTGCTAGTCACCTTCAGTGGGCAAAATAGTCCTTTGGAACACCTTCGATAGGCTAAACAACCCGTTGGCACACCTTATGTAACACCCCAACTCCCGCTGAACCCGAACCCGATATCGATGGTGATACCCGGATCCGTGCCTCGCGAAGGTGGCG
>JAOQML010151500.1:0-14327 GCA_027568935.1 Erythroxylum urbanii | reverse complement strand
GAAACAATCAAGTTGAAGTCAAACCTGAAACAAAAACATTTACAATTACATCACATATATAGAATTTAACATAAACTAATAAACATCAAATATAAGTAAAATTAAAATAAGAGGAAAAAATAATCTGAAACGCAATTCAATCGTCAACGGAAGGATACCTGTTATAACTGCACTGACCCCAGTTATCATTTAGTACAAAATCTTCATCATTAAGAGGAGATTCATCATCATTATCATTCAAATTTAATGCACAAAATGACATGTTAATGCTTTCTCATCCAAGATTACCTTCAAAGTCATTGACATTTACCAAATTCGACTCTTCAGAAACCCAATTTGCCCAAAATATCGATATTATCAATGAAAATTAGATAAGTTGAACTACTTGTACTCTTAATCACAATTAAGACTCCCAGTAAATAATAAAATTTAATTATTAGAAAATTATAAGAAATTATATCAAAAATAATAATGATAATAATGACAATAACATATCTTTTCCGACAATTTCCAACAATTCCCAACAATTTTCATTTCCAACATTCACAAAACATTCATAAAACAATTTCCAATTCCAACAATCCTCATTTCCAATAATCATAAAATATTCATAAAGCAATTTCCATTTCTAACAATTTCTAACAATTATCATTTCCAATAGTCACAAAACATTCATATAATAATTTCCATTTTCAACAATTTCCATTTCCAACAATCACAAAACATTCACAAAGCAATTCCCATTTCTAACAATTTCCAACAATCACAAAATATTCATAAAATAATTTCAATTTCCAACAATTGCCATTTCGAATAATCACAAAATATTCATATAACAATTTCCATTTCCAACAATTCTCATTTCCAACAATCACAAAACATTCATAAAACAATTTTCAATTCCAACAATTCCCATTTCTAATAATTACAAAAAAATTCATAAAACAATTTCTATTTTCAACAATTTTCATTTCCAACAATTCACATTTCTAATAATCACAAAACATTCATAAAATAATTTCTAATTCCAACAATTTCTAACAATTCTCATTTTCAATAATCACAAAACATTTATAAAATAATTTCCAATTATAACAATTTCCATTTCCAACAATCACAAAACATTTATAAAACAATTTCCAATTCCAACAATTCCTATTTCCAATAATCACAAAAAGATTCATAAAATAATTTCCATTTCTAACAATTTCCAACAATTCTCATTTCCAATAATCACAAAACATTCATATAACAATTTTCATTCCCAACAATCACAAAATATTCATATAACAGTTTCCATTTCTAACAACCACAAAACATTTATAAAACAATTTCCAATTCCAACAATTTCCATTTCCAACAATCACAAAACATTCATAAAACAATTTCTATTTCTAACAATTCCCAACAATTTTCATTTCTAACAATCACAAAACATTCATATAACAATTTCTATTTCTAACAATTCCCAACAATTTTCATTTCCAACAATCACAAAACATTCGTAAAATAATTTCCATTTCCAACAATTTCCATTTTCAACAATCACAAAACATTTATAAAACAATTTCCATTTCCAACGATTACCAACAATTCCTATTTCCAACAATCACAAAATATTCATATAATAATTTTCATTTTTAATAATTCCCAACAATTCCCATTTCCAATAACCACAAAAAATGGGATATAATTTAATTACTAGAAAATTATAAGAAATTGTATCAAAATTAATAATGATAATAACATACCTTTCCTGAAGCTTTAAATTGTATCGAACAAAAACCAAGTCACTCAACCTCTTATGCTGTAATCTATTCCTTTTTTGGAGTGGATAAATTCAAATATCTAGTTTCGTTCACAGCCTGTTGCACTCACACATCGACTTAAAATCCGAATTGCAAACCTTTTCAATTCTGGAACACCATTTTCGACTTGATCCCACCAAGAAACTGTAAGTTATAAGATAGCAAAAGTAACGTTATAAACAAAATAAAGTGATAATTAATTTTCAACAAATAAGAAAAAGGAAATAACTAATACCTAGAGAAAGTTTTCCTCTTTGTCAAATAGCAATCGGTATTCTAAAATCCCCATAAGATAACTTATAAAGCTCCATTTGTGAGCTTAACAGATCTTGCGTCGCGTCAATGTTAACAATTATTGTAATAGTTAAAAGTATTCCTCTATTAACTTCAGCTTGCTTACTAAGATCCAGTCAAAAATAAACACTAGGATTCAAAAATGCCCCAACTGTAAAACAACAGAGAAGAAAGTTGTCTTTCCCTTCTCTCATTAATGATTGAAAGATATGGTGTGTACAAAGAAGACTTATGTTTCAGAATGACCTTGATTGCTTTCGTCGCTTTCTCCATGGCATAAAAATATAACACATTGTTGACCTTTTTTCACTATCAGCCAAACAAAGCACCCTTACCAAAGGCTCACAAATTCGGATAACAAATTAATATTGAAACCAAAAATCTCTATCTTCCAGTATAATATTACAAACCTCCACTCCAACGTTAGACCTAGCATGCTGAGATGCAATCCACTTATCACTTGTAAACATTTGTCTTAACTCTTTTTTCATCGAAACAAAAGACTAAAGTAATAAGAAATTTGATTCAATCTTGTCACAACAGGACGATACAAATTCCTACCATTGGTAAATTCCTTTCTCATCAAATTCAATACCCATGCACGATTATAAATGAACTTTGTCACCTTTTTAGCTTTCTGCATAGTCTCATCAATAATAGGAAAATACTTAGGATCTCTTATATTCTCTAGTATTAGGTCAATGCAATGTACAACACAAGGAGTCCAAAAAAAAGAATTATATCTATTCTATAACCTTTTTCCTGCCACTTTAGAAGCAGAATCATTGTCAGTAATAAACTGAACAATGTTTTTTGGCCCTACTTCGTTCATAACTTCATCAAATATCCCAAACAAAGTCTTAATATTTCTAATAAGGCCAGATGCATTAATATATTTCAAAAATATAAAGCCATTTGTAGAATAAACCAAAAAATTTATAATAGACTCTTGTCTCATATTTGTCCAACTATCACATATGATTGAACATCTATAAGTACCCCAATTCACTCTTCTTTCAGTCAAATAACTTCTAATTTCAAAAACATAACAACTCAAAAGTTTACCTCTTAAGTCATCAATCGAATGACCTTTGTATCCTGGACCATAAGAGGCTATTGCATCCATCATAGGTTGATAATAATAAGATTAAGAAGCATTGAATGATGAACCTATATCATACCACCATCTATCTATTGCCATATCGACATTGTGAGCCGCATCTCTTGATTGCATTGCATTACAAATTGAAGGTTGAGCTCTAGCAGTTATTCGTGGTGCAAAGAAACTACTCGCCTGCCTTCTTCTCTTCGTCACATCAGGTTCAGGTACTTCTTCTTGAGCCTGAGATGGAACACTACCAGTACCATTACCACTACCACTACCACCTTCAACATTTCCATAATCACCACGGAAACTAAAAAGCGAACTTCCACTACTATTTTGAAAATTCAACCTTTCCCTTTTATCTCTCATGTTGATATTCATCAAGCAATGTTTTCATTTGCCACTTCACATCACAGCTTACTTTTTTACATGGTTCTACATCTCCTTTAACCACAACTAAATGCTTCTTCAATCGAGTGATTCCTCCACCGTTCAAATGTTTGTTACAAAATAAGCAAATTGTATGGTTCTTCATACCTGGGACTAATGCAGCATGGACCCAAGTTGGATCATTATATCTTCCTGAAGTAGTTTGATCATGATTAGTTGAACTTCTTTCCATTTATCTGTAACAAAACTATGAAGATGTTAGTTTTGTAAGAAATTAATCCTTTAGTAGTTTTATCAACAAAATTAGCAATAATATGTAAAGAACCTCCCAAACCATTACTACATAGTTTTTTTTTTACTAATTGTCCTCTTACAATAATTAAGATGAATCAAGAAGATTAGGGATGATAAAATATTCCACTGTAAATTTGGATAAGATTATTATAATTAAATTGAAATTTAAAAACTAATATACACCTTAAACATTGCAATTAATTATGACTTCTTAAATACATAATAAAAAATTAATTAATCTAAAATTTAATAAACCAAACTTTACATATATCTAAATTAGTCAATTCTAATTGTTGTCTTTCTTCTATATAAATATGATGCCATTTGAGTTCTTTCAATTTAGGTTCTTTTTTGTGTATGTTTAAACAAATTTTCTTTTCTTCAAGTAATGGTAATGTAATTGCACTTACAACATAGCATGAATAAATCTTCTTATGAATATGATGTCATTTAGCAAAGCATGAATGAATCTTCTTAATTTTCTATTTTTATTTTCAAATTTAGTGAACAAAATTTGTTTGTTTCAAAAATTCAATGTGAACCAATTAAGCAAACCAACCAACAAACCATTACAATTAACCACAATACATTGCAATATATGACTTTGAAGTTTCATGAACTCTCCCATTTTCATTACCAAATACCAACCAACCAAACCAATACCAAACACAAATTTCATGTTTTCAATTTTTTATTACCAAAACCATAATCCAACCGAACCAATAACCAACTATAAATTTCACATTTCTGTTACCATTTGCCAACTTCTTCCAACACAAACACTTAACCAACTTCAAATCCGTCTCCAACACAAACAGTTAACAAACTTCAAACCGTCTCCAACACAAACAACCTCAAATCATTCACAATTTTAATAATTTCATTCCTCACAACCACAACACAAACAAAGTCACAAACAATTACCAGAAATATTCTAATAGAAATTGAAAAAAAACACACCTAACAATGAACAAACAGAAATTCACAATGGGTTCGGTGATGGGTCGGGAGACTCAGGTCCAGATCTGGGTATTATTCCCAGATCTGTTGGATGTGGTGCCTTGCTGACTTGGTGTTGGTGGTCATCAGGGATGGTGGTTAGTGGCAACAGGTGGAGGCGTGGTTCGCGTGGAGCTGGCGACTCACGACAGGGGAAGGCATGGAGTGGGCGAGGTGGCGACAACTGGAGGTGACGAACGTTGTGTGGTGGAGGAGCAGCCAAGAACTGTAGGGAGTGGATGAGAGGACGACGAGAATAGTGAGAGGAGAGGATGAGTTGGTGGAGGAGCGATCGAGCAAGAGAGAAAATGAAAAATCAAAGTCAGAGAAGAGAGAAGAGGCATCTGGCTCGGGGGGTAGTATTAGGTTTTTTTTTTTAGATTAGTCCTCAATTTATGAGGATTTACAGTATCAGCTTGGTACTATCCGGTATCGTGAGTACTGGCCGGTACCAAGAAAAAATGCTAAGTACCGGTCGGTACCACTTCTTCCGGTACTGTTCCATTTTTCGGCTGATACGGTACCGACTTGTATGGAATGGTACCCATTACCCTGGGTTATGCTCTTCCATGCCTTTTTAACATGTTTTGTATTCGTAAAAGAGGAAATAGTGAGTTACTATTCATAACTTTATGTCCAAATGACATTTTTCATATATTAGAGGAGTCAAATTCTCATGCAATTTTAGCTCAAACTACAAACTTGGTTAATTTTGGGTGACAATGATAAGATCTTATCTTGACATATTATTTGATACTATCTCCCTTGTTTTAAATTTATTTCAGTGCTTAAATATGGAAATAATGTTTTCTTATTTTAGGAGATGAAAAGTGGAGATTGCATTGTATTGGGACTTTGTTGATGATAATAACAAATTTTGGATAAAGTGAAGAGGTTGATGCAGTGGGTAAGGCTGATCACTTGAAGAGTTAGAATTCGATTGAAAAACTTCGCCTTATCCTTATTATGAAGGAGTTTGAATTTGAATTCATTTTAGATAGACATCTTTACAAGTTAGAGTTAGATTAGGATTAGATTAAAAAACCCTATAAAAGGGATGTTTCTTATAACAGAAAAAAGTTTCTCTCTTCTTACGTTTTTAGCAATTCTTTAGTCTTTATTTTATTTTGTTATTGGAGCAAAAGCCATGCGTTGCTAAACACATTGTTCTTATTTAAGGAGATTCAACACTCTTATTGTAACTTTGTGAGGTTTTGTATTTCAAACTTTTGTTCACGTTCTAATTCAAGTATTTCTTGTTTTGAGTTCTCATGTTTCATGAGTGATTAATATTCGATTAATCTGATAATTTAATTTAATATTGATTATTCTTTTGCTAACTACGAATTTAGTGATCTGTAATTTTCATGAAGGAATGGTACAAGTAGCAAATAGGTTGTTTATGAAATTCCATATTTAACTTATAATAAACAATAAAAATAAATTGAATAGTTGCAGCTATCTCGTTTATTTAATTTAGGGTTTAGTCTTTTTCACAGAGCTTATTGCTATCATATATTTGATATGGAATGCTATCACACCCAGTCAATAAATGATAAGTTTTGGTTTGGATGCTAGGTTTGAACTAATTAATTTAGGAAGATTTGAGACTTATTACGGCTATCCTAATATGTTTCGGACTAACTACTTGAATCATGAAAATATTTTTTTAAACCAATGACCAATGTTACAATTAGATGAGATCTTTCCATTGAATCAAAGTTTGGTAATCTTAACTTTCTCATATTTAAATTCAGTTGATTTAATTTGTTTCGTATTGATTTTAGTTAATCAGTTATTTAATCCAAAACCCCCAATTCAATTTTATTGCTTGAAATTAAGAAACTACTGTTCAATTCTCTAAGGATTTGACTTGGTTCCACGACTAATACAAAAGTTTGGAGAATTGGTATTATTTTGGGGGTTTCGATAACCTGACCAAAATTTGGCTCCATTGTTGGGGAACTATTTCAAGTTTCTTAGTTTCTTTACATTTTTATTTTTACAGTTACTGCTAACCTCTTGTATTGTATGACTCGTGCTTTTTATACAGGTAAATTGCAATATAATCTAGAAATTAAAAAGACAGTGCATCGTTTAAGAAAAGAGACTAAGCAAGGAAGCTCTCATTCACCTTCAGATGTGAAAGTTGAAGTAGATCTAACAATTGGTGAAGATTTTAATTTTTAAGAAGCAGACAAAAAGATGGCAAATCTTAACCCTAGAATGTTGAGGGAGTTAACGGCACCAAATTTGAATCAACAACCTTTATGCATTCAATTTCCAAATGTTGAGGTAGATTTTGAATTGAAATTTGGTTTGATTCACTTACTGCCTGTTTTTCATGGTCTTGTAGGTGAAGATCCGCATAAACTCCTGAAGGAATTTCATGTTGTTTGCTCTGGAATGAAGCCACAAAGAGTGATAGAAGAACAAGTTAATCTCAAGGCCTTTTCATTGTCATTGAAAGATAAGGCAAAAGATTGGTGATAAGTGTGAATGGCATTGTGTTTTAGGGCTTAGTTTGATATGTACTTAATTGTTAATTCAATCACTTAGTATATGTTTAGATTAACATTGTGTTAGTTTGTTAATTATTTATGTTTTAAGTGTTTTATGGGTTACTAGAAGTCTTTGAGCTTAATTATTATGTTTTTGAGGTACCTTAATATGTTTGTTAGTGTTTCAGGATCAACATCGAAGAACAAAGAAGTTTTGGAGACATTTGGGCCGAAACATGCTATGATCGTGAAGATTGTGGCCTACTTGCCATAATCGTGGTAAAAGGCTCAAATTTGGCCTACGATCGTGGCATGTAAGGCCAAGATCGTGGCCTGCGTTAGGCAGACATGCAGACACTAAAAAACGTCAAGTTTTGAGGAATTTTTTAGACTTTTTGGATCCCCAAAAAATCCTAGGGCTACTCAGAACATAAAAGATATTTAAAGAGTAAGACAAAGAGGCAGGAGGGGGCTTTTGCATCAGCCACTTTTGAGAAAACCCTAAAGAGAATTATTGAGAGTTTGAGAAAGAGAAGAAGGAAGAGAGAAGTGGAGAAGAAGCCGACATCGACGTACTTCCTGGATTAGGAAGTTTCCTGATGTCACTGCCTCCCGTCTCCATTCAAGATCATATTTCCCGTTATTTTCTATTTTTATTATTTTATAAAATTAGGAATTGCAGTTTGATGATAGGAACTGTGAATTTTGAGATGTTCTAAACTCACCTTCAAGTTTTTATCTTTGATTTAATGAAATATGATTGTTTTTATGTTTATTGGATTTATTGTGATTGATTTCTGTGATTGCATAATTCAGTAATAAATTGAGAGGATGAATCAAATGAAAAATAATTAAATTGGGCTAACGAGAGTTAGGTGAATTAATGAGAATGAGAAATTAATCAAATCGATAATTGTGTGAAGAGAGATCTCTCATAGGTTCTCGATAGTTTATTGGAAAAGTTCAGATCTAATTAGTGTTTTGGATAGGTTGTTAATTGAGGAATTGCAATTTTCCATAATCTGATTAGGGTTTATAATATAGGGTTAATAGTTGTAACTCAAGAGAGAGTAATCAACCCTAGGATCATCTAGAACCAATAATCTAATAAGTCTTAATCGATTAGGTTAGTGTTAAAGATAGGTAAAATTTTCCTTTTTCTCAATTGATAGTTCCTTTAGTTTAATTCTTGAGTGTGTTGTAATAGCTAAATTGTTAATATTTTCATAATTAATTCTTGGAATGAATTTCGTGATTGAATTGAATTCTTGTTTTAGTTTCATTACATTTTGAATTTCTATGATTTGTTTTGGCCTTAGATTTTAGGATTAGATTATCCCTCCTCGTGGGATTGACACCTTAGGTACTACGCGAACAACTCGTGCGCTTGTTGATTATCAAGGTTAATCATTAGAACTTACACACATAAAAAAACCATGATTAAGTTTTTGATGTCATTGCTGGGGAGGCAATTAGTTTAGTTCTTTAGTCTAAGGCCTTTTCACTATCTTTTGTTTTTTTTTTTAAATAGAGAAAGAAGTTTGGAGCGTAAAGTAGAGACACAACAAGACATCTGAGAATGAGAAATGAGACATCTGAGGAGTTAGATGTCAAGAAGAAATGGAAAAAACAATGATGGAAGATAAATATTATAGGGAGCAAGGAACTTTTGCGAATTACAATGAGGCACAGTATAATTAGGGAAGTAACGATCCTTATTAGAACATGTACACTCCAAGGTGGCAGAACCATCCCAATTTTTATTGGTCCAAAATTTTAGGGACTCATTTAGGATGTCAAGACCAATTAGGATTTCAACAATATAAGTCTAATTTATAGGATTCTAAATTAGACACGATCCTGGATAGGCTCACGGTTATGGAAGAGGGCCTAAAGAGACTAGAAGAGCAA
This sequence comes from Erythroxylum urbanii, assembly GCA_027568935.1. NCBI lineage: Eukaryota > Viridiplantae > Streptophyta > Magnoliopsida > Malpighiales > Erythroxylaceae > Erythroxylum > Erythroxylum urbanii. The sequence continues at coordinate 5,025 of JAOQML010151500.1, read as the reverse complement.
ATTGAGCAAGTAATGGAAAATCATGCCTCGTCTATTCACAACCTAGGGATTCAAGTGAGATAACTTTCCCCTAAATTTTGTAAGAGAAGTGTGGAAAATTCGCTAAGTAATATGGAAATACTTCAAAGAGAGCAATATGAGGGTATCGTATCTAAGAATGGGGGAGAGCCAGAAGGATCAGTGGAAAACCAAATTGAACCCACTTTATTGAAGACCAAGAGACGAAGAAAGAGGAAGAAGAAAAGAATGTCAACCCTCCCTATTATTCACTAGTTCTTGATATACCATATGTGAACATGGAAATATCTTTAGTAGATGTCCATGAAAAGAACCTTATCCTTCAGATTAATAATGACCAAGTGACATTCAACATGAATGATATATTAAGGAATCTGAAGGAGAGTAGCTCAATCAGGATAATTGATGTGTTCAAATCTTTTAAAGAACAAAAGGACGAAGAATAGTTAACAACAGACGTCAAGTGTTCAAATCTTTTAAAGAACAAAAGGATGAAGAATAGTTGACAACAGACGTCGAGTTTGAAGAAGCTATAAAAGTCTCTATTCGTGAAGTAGAAGAAGCAGAGGAGATGAAGGTGATTAAGGAAGAAAGAGAGAAACTCACCTTCTTACATGACAAATTGTTGGATTTGATGGAAGATTCAGGGAGTTTGTTATTACCTATTTTATTGACAGTTTGTTAATAAAAAGGACATTACTGAAATTAATTAGGTTTCTCAAATTTATTAATATTGTCCTTCTGATCATTTTGCAATTTGTAGTTTACTTACAGGCTACAAAACTATAATTGGGCATCATAAGGGGAAGCAAGCTGCCCATAATTGATCCTAGCTGAATTTTAAAGGATGAATGTCAAGTTAAAGACCATAAATTAGCACGTTTAGTAGTTAGATTTAAATTGTTATATAGTTAGGTTTATTTTAAATACTTAAATAAGTTTTGAATGATTTGGAATGGTTTGGATTGCTAATTCTTTTACTCTCTTAAATCATTTATAAGATAGGGAAACAATCTCGATGTCAAGTGGATTTGGTCTCAACACTATCACCATCACCATCACCATCACCACCTCCATCTCCATAAACGGTTTCATATTCTAACCTTTTTTTTTTCATTTTTCTTAGTATTTTCTTCTTATTCTTTTTTGTATATTGTGTTTTATTTCCCCCTGGTTTGTTTGTGTACCCTTCTCACATCGAAGACAATGTATTCTTCAAGTGTGGGGAGGGTTATGTGTTTTGTGTTGAATGTGAATTTTGCATATTATATGATAGTTGTTAGATTGCATTTTGTTAATCATGTGAATGTGTTTATGGTTTAAATGGATTGAAATTGATTTAATTTTGAACATAGTCTATTAGGTTGTGAAGAATAATTAGCTTGTAAGGTTAGTGAGTTGGGTTCTTTGGTTAAATATGCAGTTTAATTGGGGATTTAATGTTAAGTTGTAGCCCTTAAAATTGTCACATCCATTCATAATTTGAGGTCTTTTGACTTAAGTAGCTTTGCCAGTGTTTTTTTCATGGAACTATAAGGTAGGCAATAAAAAATGTGTTTATTAGTATTCCACTAACCTTCGGGTTATAAATAGAGCTAGTATCTAGTTGAGAACGTAATGTAGCTAAATGACCAGATTGACACGCATCACAAATGTGTGCCTCTACGTCAAAAAGCTATAATGACATTTCAACTAAGCAGTTTAATAAAAATGACTTAGTCGAGTAACCGGATCGACATTCATTACCAATGTTTGCCTCCGAGTAAAAGAGTAGGTCCTTGTTTAAATAAATAAATAAATAAAAGTTTTTTCTAATAAAAACCTATTGAACTTGTAATAGCTTAACTTTTCATGAAAACGTACTTAGGAGTGGTTACAGAATCTAAATGACCAAAAAATTATTAATGTGTGTGTGCAATTAAAAAGGATAAGTAAATTAACACTTAGATCTGGATTAATACATATATTTAGTTTAAAGCCCCCAGACGCAAATTTTCATGTTAATAATTTGATATAACTTGAATGATTGTGTTTAAAATTAAATTTATTTCATGAAGTTGAATTCATTGTCTCATTATTGCATTGTGTGTTGTGTGTTTGTTGTTTTGATTGCTTGAGGACAAGCATCCTTTTAAATTTGGAGATGTTCGTGCTTCTTATACAAGTAAATTACAATATAATCCAGAAATTAAGAAGACAATGCGTCGTTTGAGAAAAGAGACTAAGCAAGGAAGCAGTCATTCACCTTCAGACGTAAAAGTTGAAGTAGATCTAACAATTGGTGAAGACTTTAATTTTTAAGAAGCGGATGAAAAGATAGCAAATCTTAAACCTGGAACGTTGAGGGAGTTAGCGGCACCTAATTTGAATCAACAACCTTTATGCATTCAATTTCTAGGTATTGAGGTAGATTTTGAATTGAAATCTGGTTTGATTCACTTACTACCTATTTTTTATGGTCTTTCAAGTGAAGATCCGCATAAACACCTGAAGGAATTTCATGTTGTTTGCTCTATAATGAAGCCACAAGGGGTGACAGAAAAACAAATTAATATCAAGGCCTTTCCATTCTCATTGAAAGATAAGGCAAAAGATTGGCTATACTATCATCCCCCTATCTTAGTGACAAGGTAGAATGAGATGAAAAGAATGTTTCTGGAGAAGTTCTTTCCTGCATCAAAAGTAGCGAATATCAGAAAGCAGATATGTGGGATAAGACAAATTACAGGAGAAAGATTATATGAATATTGGGAAAGGTTTAAGGAGCTATAAGCCAGCTTTCCACCTCATCAAATTCCCGATTAACTTTTGATTCAATACTTTTACGAAGGACTATTGCCAATGGATCGAAGTATGGTCGATGCAATTACTGGAGGAGCTATGGTAAACAAAACACCTAAGGTAGCCAGATAGTTGATATCAGTTATGGCTAAAAATTCTTAACAGTTTGGGACAAGGATGGATGGAACTATTAAGCGTGTGAGTGAGGTAAGTAACAGGCACTTTGAGGATCAAATATATAATTTAACCACTTTAGTTTGTCAAATGGCTATAGGTCAATTGCAATCGACAAGAGTGTGTGGAATATGCTTATTCCTTAGACATCCTATAGATGTGTTCCCTACATTGCAACAAGACTCTCTTTAAGAAGCTAACGTGATACGGGGATTTCTTAGTTAACCCCAATGAAAGTATGACCCTTATTCCAGTTCCTACAATCCAGGATGGAGGGATCATCCAAACATAAGCTATAGAAATCAAAGAGGCCAACAATGATATCAACCTTACAATTTTAATAAACAACTTCAAGCTCCTACATATGCTCAACCTCAACCTTCAAATTCAGGTATGTCTTTAGATGAAATTGTTAAAGCACTTGTTAATAATACTCAACAATTTGAACAGGAAACAAGGGCAAGACTTCAAAACTTGGGAAATCAGATTACTTAATTAGCCACCTCAGTGAGTAAATTGGAAGCCCAAGCATCAGGGAAAGTACCTTCCCAAACGATGGTAAATCTTAAGGAGAATATAAGTGTAATAACTTTAAGAAGTGGTAAGGAAATTCAATCTGAAACTTCTTTATCGATGGAGCAAGAAAAGCATGATGATGGAGAAAAGAAGGCAGAACTTCAAACTCAAGAATCAATAAAGGTAAAATTTGATTCATCTCCATCAATATCGATTAATGCACATTTAACTCATTTTCCTAACAGGTTGGCTAAACCAAAAGATGATGAATATGAAAGAGAAATCTTATAAACTTTTAAAAAGGTAGAAATCAATATACCACTATTGGAAGCCATCAAGTAAGTTCCGAAATATGCAAAATTCTTAAAGGAGTTGTGAACAAATAAAAGGAAGCTAAAGGACAAAGAGAAAATAATTTTAGGTAAGAATATATTAGCTGTGATAAATAAGAAATTACCAAAAAATGTAAAGATCTAGGTATGTTTACACTTCCGTGTGTTATTAGTAATAAAAAATTGAGTGTGCCATGCTAGACTTAGGTGCATCTATTAATGTTATGCCATACTCAATTTATCGAGCTTTAAATTTGAATTCTTTGCAAGAAACTAATGTGATAATCCAACTAGTTGATCTTTTGCATGTGTGTCCTATTGGAGTTATTGAGGATGTTTCAGTACAAGTTAATAGTTGGGTATTTTCAGTGGATTTTTACATCTTGAAAATAGATAGAGATAGTGTTGAAAATTTAGCTTCGATTTTGTTAGGTAGGCCATTTATGAAGACGACTAAGACGATTATTAATATGCACGATTATACTCTTTCCGTAGAGTTTGATGGAGAAATAGTAAAGTTCAACATTTCTGAAACAATGAAGTACCTGAATGATTTTCAATCCATTTATCATATGGATATTGTGGATTCATTTGTACTGGATATGCTTAAGAAAGAAAGTGATGAAGATGAGTTCGAGCTTAAGGCTAATAAAGTTATCGAATCATTATCAGCAATGCTAATTGATTTGGAAACTTTGAAAGATGAACTCACTATAACTTATAAGAAAATTTTACCTTCTGTTTTGTAGGCTTTGAAGATAGAATTAAAGGTGTTATCTGATTGCCTAAAGTATGTCTATTTAGGTGATGGAAAGTCATTACCCAGAATCATTTCCAAAAGGTTGACTAAGGAGCAAGAGGAAGGGCTAATAGCACTACTTGAGGAGTACAAAACTGCAATTATGTTGATGTTGGAAAGGAAAAAGCCACGTCAAGCATAACGATGTTAAACAATTGTACTTCTTAGGAGGCAACCAAAAATATGATAGTTTTATTTTATTTTGTTTTAGTTCTTTCTAAGATGCATTTGTTTGTTCTTGAAACATTAAAAAAAATTCCAGACTACTAAATCTCATAAGGTGAGATCTCGCCTTATGAGATTTGGTATTGCGATTTAGTGATATGGATTGATACTCTAATAATTAAAAAATAAAAATAAAAAGTGTAATTTTTTATTATTTTCATTTTTACTTTATTTATTTAT
>JAOQML010151467.1:0-14330 GCA_027568935.1 Erythroxylum urbanii | reverse complement strand
ACTCGAGACCTCAAGGTTTTGTTGCATCTAACTGCACGCCTCTTACCATTGAGATAAACCTTGAGGTCTCGAGTTCGAGTACTAAAGAGGACAATACTAATTAAGGTTGGATGCCGCGGTATAACCCGCAAACACCTACGGGTGAGGTGTGGGGTCCAACATTTTTTTTGTTTTTTTTGAGGATTTTTAGCTCTTGTTTTATCATTGTGATTTCTTAGTAGAGACTAGAGAAGGTAGGTTCAGAGTTTTTATTTGTCTTTGCTTTGTATAAAATGTTGGTTAAATTATAGGTGTCGGAGGATGTTGAAGGTAGGCTTTGACTAGGGGTTTCAAAATTCCTGTTGGCAGCAGCTATGGATAAGCTTACTAAGAGTATCCAAGGAGATATGTCTTGGTGTATGTTATTTGCTAATTATATTATTTTAGTGGATGAAATAAAGGAGGGTATTAATGCTAAATTATAACTTCAAAGGGATACCTTAGAGTCAAAGAGTTTTAAATTGAGCAGGACTAAGATAGAGTACTAAGACTGTAACTTTTCAGCTTTTAGGGTTGCATCTGATTTGGAAATCAAGATTAGAACATATTTTACACCACATAAAGATTGTTTGAAGTACTTTGGATCCATCATCCAAAGCAATGGTGAGATAAAGGACGATATAAAGCACCTATCAAATTAGGGTAGCTTAAATGAAGAGGCATCTCAGGAATTTTATATAACAAGAAGATCTCACTTAAGCCAAAAGATAAATTTTACACTTTAATAATTAAGTCGACCATGCTTTATGGGATAGAGTGTTGGCCTATCAAACAGGTACATAGTCAAAAGCTAATAGTGATAAAGATAAGGATAGTTTATTAAATGTGCAACCTTATAAGAAGAAAAAAGGTTAAGAATGTAATGATAAAAAAACAAGTTAAGGGTGGCTAATATTGATAATAAATTAAAGGAGACAAGGCTTAGGGGTTTCAAACATATTAAGAAGAGACATCCTAACATCCAGTAAGAAGATGCGAGAAGATTATGCTTAATTAGAGAATGTAAGAAAAGAAGAGAAAAATCCCAGAACAATTTTAGAGAGTTGATCAATAATGATTTGACCCTATTAGAGTTTACTGAGGATTTAACTCTCAATAGAAAACTTTGGCGAACTAAACTACAAGTAGAGAACTTAACATACAAAAGCCCTTCTCTTTTCATAAGCTTTTCAAGCTTTTTTTTTCAATTATTGTGGTTTTTATTAGCATTAATACTTTTTTTGTCTCACTAGCTTATTTAGTTATTTTATTTCTTTATTTCATATTTTTCCTCTTTCAATTGCTTGCCTTTTTTATTTACTTATTTGTTTTTTTTAGTTTGTTTATTTGTTTACGTAACTTTATCTTTATTTATTTTTATTTTAATTAATTTTTATTTTATATTAAATTATTATTATTTTTTCAATCATTTTTAAAAACTTTTTCAATTGGTCTTTCAGTGAGTTTATTGGAAACAATTTCTTTACTAACTAGGGTAAAACTGCATACTTTTGGATGATAACTTCAGTGATCTTTCAATTATTTCTGTTGTTGTTGTGTTGTATTCTTTTGTAATTAAGGCTCCTAAATGTGGTTGATAACTTCTAAAAGGAAATTTTGGTCTTCGGTTAGCACGTTGACTTGTTTTTCTAAATATGATTATTCATTCTCTAACGTTTCATCACTCGTCGTTGGGCTATCGGTTTCTAATCCTAAGACTTCATTTTCAAATTCTTTATTAGAATATTGTTTAGAGGATTCATTATCAGAAATAATTAAGGATTGAATTTTATCTAATGTTTCTTGATCTAAATATAAGTTCTGAATTTTTCTATTGAACTCATAATTACATTCTTAACTAGAGTAATGCTAAGAACTTATTCTTCTAAAAAGACTTATTTCAATCTTCTCTTAGCATGACTCTAGTTAAGAATGTATCTTTGAAATCATAAAATTATTTGCACCTAAGGTTTGACAGTAATTCACATTCTTATATTTAAAATGTGAAGAGTCTTCTACGAAATACAGAGACATTGCCAAGATTAATGTTGGACTGCATCATGGGCTCACTATTTTTATTTAAAATTGTTTCACCTTTTTTATTCATCCTAACGGCTTTACGAATATCTAATATTTAGGATTCAGTTAGGTGATAATCCCACTAATCTTTCAATTAGCCAAAAAATCTCATTATCAAGAACTAAGCTATTGCATGGTCGGAGGTTCCTAATTGAGTTCTATTGATTACCTTTGTCATTTGTTGAAGCAAATTCAAAATGTTACATTTGGACACTCTATCAATACTCCATTCGTATCATATTATCAAAGTATAGTGAAAAATGAATATGATCGGCAAAAGAGTCAATATGGTGGAGGAAGTCCTCTGTAAGGATCACCTAAAGCAGTGGCATTTCCAGGACGTGAAAATACGACCTATAAAACAAGCATTTATAGTTATTGAGTTGGATCGGATGTATGAATAAAATATAAAATTCTATGTTTTTTTATTGAATATATTTAAGGTCCGACCAATCATGTATCGACCTGATAATTTCCAAGTGTACAAGTCTTGAAACCAGCTCCACAGTAGTCAAAGTAGTACTCCCATGTCCGAATGAATTTTTCATCGAACCCCAGGTCCAGTATTTTCCTGAGAAAACGAAAGTCAATCAGAGAAACTGACGAAACCAGAAAAGGAGGAACTTTGATAAGTGGTATCTTACTTCTTATTTTCCAAGAAATTTTTTCTCCAGTGTCTCACAGTTTGGTAGTAGTGAATCCCTATATTTTCCACATGCTCCACACTAAGAATAGGGAAATTCCAAGTGAGTTATTTATGTTTCACGAAAGAAAATAGAAAGATTAAGCACTTGCAATTTACCAGAGTCTAGATGAATTAGCCATGGCTGATGTTATTCTAGTTAATGAAGGCAAGCATCCTCCAGGAAATATGTATTCCTTTATGAAATCTGAACTTCTCCTGTACTCATCATAACGTTCTTCTGGTATAAATATGAACTAAAAGGAAAATCGATTAACAAATTTTGAGCACAAAAGATCAAGTCTTTCCAAATATGACGTTGAAGATTATATTACCTGCAGAACTACGAGCCCATCTTCTGCTAATGCTGAATCACAACAACCAAAGAATTCCTCCATGTATTCGTGGCCAACAGCTTCTAACATTTCGCTGGAAAGAGCTCCTCAAACTCAAATCTATTTGTTCCCATACCATGGTCACATATAGTTTTAGGATTTAAAGAGCTTACCAAGATATGATTCTGTCATATTTGTGGTTCTTAGGCAACTGGCGATAGTCACAGAGGAGAAACCTGATATGGTCCTGGTGACGAAAATGGTTAAGAGGGTTCATCTGAATAATGCGTCAGATGCTAGGAACTATGCATATAGAGAAAAGGAAAAGCTTCAGATAGATACCTGGAGGCCTGCTTCCTCGACTTTCATTTCTGCATATTTTAGTTGATTCTTGGAAAGAGTGATGCCTGTGTATCTACATCCAGTTCTTTTGACAACTTCAACTGCCAAGGCTCCCCAACCACATCCAATTTCTAGAACTTCATGACCCTTGCCTACTCTTGACTAAATTGTTTGCAGGTGAACATGCACAATGAGGGATATGAAATGGAATGAACTTTTAGCATTTGCTAAGAAATGATCCAACCTTTTCAATGAGAGAAACAATCTTTCTCATCTGTGCAGATTTCAGCTCTTCATCTTCATCCTTCAGGACAAATAGACGTGTTAATCAAAGTTTCAGAGAACTTCTTGAAATTAAGCTGGTCAGAAGGATTGGTTTTCTGACCATGAATACCGCACAGGAGTACGTCATCGTCTCATCCAAGAAAAGAGAAAACAGTTCATTACTCTGGAAAAGCAAATCAAGAAAGAAAACATAATTGGAGGTGTGAAGAGTTTAGGAAATGAAATTAACTGGTTCACAGTCCCACACCAGGTCATAATGACGAGAGATATTCCTACGAGCTTGTGTGAGCGTGTTTCGCCTCATAACATGCCGAAAGAAGAATTTTGCAGATGCAATGCTGGAAGTGAAGAATAATGGTGTCCACCAACCCCTGAGAGAGCTAGAAGTAGCATAATTAAAGTATGATCCAAACAAGAATCTGCTACTGATAATCATATTCCGAAACACACCAGTCATTCCATTCCATACCTGATCTTGTTCTTGTCTACCTTGGATACAGATCTATTAGCATCTCTGTTGAGAATGAGAATCTACAAGATAAACTAATGAGGAAGAATCATCATAAGATCATACTGAAAATAGCAGTTGGGCTATGTTCTTGATTGATGATTCACCATTATTAGATTTAGAAGACCTTGTTCTTTGTCAACAAAGGAAAAGTCGCCATTGATATATGCATCTGCGAGTCCTAAGTCAGCCTGTGTTGTTATCTGCGAAAGACAAGCATTTCTCAGTGATTGGGAGAGATCATGAACTGAAGTATTTATTTCATTAAAAAGTTTTCCAATAAACAATTTGAAGATAAGAAGCATAAAATCCCCATAAATGATACAAAAGAACATGTACCTTCCAGTAAAACTGGGGATTGTGAACTTTCAGAATAGTTTTCAGAGAACACCTTTTACCAGTTCCTTCAAATGTAAAAATGGTGCCTCCTTTCTCCAACAAGCTGCCATATTGCAGAAACAACAAAAAAAGAAATGAAGATATTGAAAAAGAAGAAAAAGTTCTAAGCTTTAAGGCTAAACACAAAACTAGAAATAAGCTGAAATGTGAGTGCTTGTGTTGTAATACATCATTGAATGCAAAAAGAAGCAAAACTTGGAGAGAAGGGCTCACGATGATCTTTACAAGTGAACTCACATTAAACAGCCAGTAGAGATATAATGTCCAAGAAATGTAGTAACAAACAGGCGCGCCCCAGTTTCTAACAGAGAAGGTACCATGTGTTTTGGATTGCTCAGAATAGCACAACTTTTTCCAAGCAGACTATTTGCTGCAACCATTCCAGACTGCAAAGTATCTTATTTTGTCAAAACACCATTTTGTTCCGTAAGTTTTATGAATAATCATGAATAAGAAACGGAAAGGCAAATCCATTCCTGGATTTCTTTTCCAGTTATCTAGCAACAAACCATGTTTTAGATTGGAACTGATGAGTGATGACAACTAGAAAGGAATGTGTTTGTTGCTAACAATGAGAAACTTCAGGGGAACCTATTACTACCTTCAACCCATCCTCATGGAAGCCATAACCTGAAAGATAAATGAGATGAAACATTCAGATTATTGGCTTTACGGACGAGTGTTGCTTAAAAGTAAGAAACCACAATGGTCCATATCTTATTATGGTAATCGTGTCCAGAGTTTGAAGGAGTTAAAAAATGAAGTGACTACCCTGGTATGCTCCGCAAAACCAAATGTGCCTTCTGCCTTGAATATGTTCAAGCTCAATTGAAGCTTTTGACGCAGCTACAGATGGGAATGGGTGGCCAGTTGACCATTTGAGTAAGGTATTTTCAGGTGCATGATCTGGATTAAGTGTCACCAGAAAAGGTGAATTTGTCTCGCCGAGATTCTGAAACAGTTTCAGACGATTCAAACAACAGATAGAGCTGAGAACTGAACTGCAGACAACCATAATCTGATCATATTAGACCAACCTGAAGCACATTCAGCCAGTAAGTCAAGCAGACTTTATTGTCTGTATTTCCTAAGAAATTCCATGCACTCCATGATGCTGGGTTCAGAGGCATAAATGTTGAGTCGCGATGCAGGAAAATATCACTGCAGATACGAATTGCAGAATTAAATATATTTTCAACTCCTTGTTTATAAAAGATTGCAGTGTGTTAATCAAACACGTCAATATGAACAATTGTTTGGTCACCATTCAATTGCATATCTTATAACATGGTTCCAATGTAATTGAACTACATTCACCAAACTTAATTTCTGAAAAGACAACAGATTAAACACGGAAAAAGAAAGTGATACCTTTGCACGTATTGGAAAGAACCTAGTACTCTCAGTTCCTCAGATGTTGCTTGCTCTCCCAATATTTTCAATGCATCGGGGGCATGAACACCAATAATGCAAGCAGAGTACATTTCTTGGCTGCCATCTTCTGAAAACACCGTGCAACCTGCTAATATACTGTTCAAAATTCTTGCTACAATTAAAATAACATAGAATCGTTTGTTTTTGTCTATGGATACTTCTCCAACTAACTTTATCATCGAAGTATCAAAGTCGGGAAAACTTTAAAAACCTGTTATACAGGTCTTCGAGTACTAATACTAAATCCGTCATTGCAGTTCCCATCCAACAAGATGATAGATCTTACCTTCATTACATATATGATGAAAATTTATTGATTGAGAAAGGTATCAGAATTACCCTTAGTGCTTACCCTCATCAGAAGTTGAGATCGAGTGTATCTCGCTACCCGTTCTTATTTGAGAACCTAAAATTTCCAGCTTTTCCCTGACCTGGGATTTTCCAAAATTGGTCACACATTGAACCAGGACTCATCGTAATGATAAATTTTAAATGATTGGGCCTAAATAAACTGAGCATATACAAACCTAAATGAAGTTCTATCCTAAAACTAATTGGTACTAAGAGGAATAATTCATTAGACTTATATGCATGCTTAAGGCCATATATTTTTTCGATATGGGATAAAGTTCCACTGATATTTCATCACGCTCTCCTCACGTGTAGACTAATTTACGGCCCAAAGTCTCACTTATATTTCAACACGCACTCCTTACATGTGGGCTAATTTACTGTCCAACACGTAACACAGTCTATCGTGACATGGTGGCGACGTGTAATCCAAGAGCAATCTGCTCCAATATCATGTTAAATTTTATATGATTGGACCTAAATAAACTGAGCACATACAAGCTCAAATGAGGTTCCATCCTAAAACAAATTGGTATTAAGAGGAGTAACTCACTAGGCTTATATGCATGCTCAAGGCCTTGTATTATTTCAATTTGGGATAAAGTCTTAATTATATTTCAACACGCACCCCTCACGTGTGGGCTAATTTATGACCCAACACGTGCCACAGTTTATCATGACGAGGTAGTGACGTGTAACCCAAGAGCAATCTGCTCTGATATCATGTTAAATTTTATACAATTGAGCCTAATAAACTGAGCACATACAAGCTCAAATGAGGTTCCATCCTAAAACCAATTGGTACTAAGAGAAGTAACTCACTAAGCTTATATGCATGCTCAAGGCCTTGTATTATTTCAATGTGGGACAAAGTCTCAATTATATTTCAACACGCACCCCTCACGTGTGGGCTAATTTATGGCCCAACACGTGCCACAGTTTATTATGACGAGGTAGTGACGTGTAACCCAAGAACAACCTGCTCTGATACCATGTTAAATTTTATACAATTAGGCCTAATAAACTGAGTACATACAAGCTCAAATGAGGTTCCATCCTAAAACCAATTGGTACTAAGAGGAGTAACTCACTAGGCTTATATGCATGCTCAAGATCTTGTATTAAAGTGGGACTAAGTGGGATTTTGTCCCGTATCGAAAGAATATATGACCTTAAGCATGTATATAAGCCTAATGAGTTACTTCTCTTAGTATCAATTGGTTTTAGGATGAAACCTCATTTAGGTTTATATGTGCTTAGTTTATTTAGGTCTAATAATATAAAATTTAACATAGTATCAGAGCAGGTTGCTCTTGGGTTATTCGTCACTACCTCGACACGATAAACTATGTCACGTATTGGGCCTTAAATTAGCCCACACGTGAGGGAGCGTGTTGGAATATGAGTGGGAGTTTGGTCCACATTGAAAGAATACAAAACCTTGAGCATACATATAAGCCTAGTGAGTTACTCCTCTTAGTACTAATTAGTTTTAGGATGGAATCTTATTTGAACTTGTATGTACTAAGTTTATTGGAGTCCAATTATATAAAATTTAACACATAAAAAGAGAAAAAGAAGAAAGAGTTGCTCCAAAAGAAACAAGTAAAGACCTTATGCACATAAGAATGTGATCTCCCTCTGACAGTAAGCCACTGGGGGCGACCAAAAAGCTGCGGAGAGAAGCAAACAACTCTCATTGAAGAAATCTGATATGAACATTCCTGATTGAGTCAGGGTACTTAATCTCTTTTGTCTCCAGTAAACATGTACCTGAAGCAAATGGTGGTTACGGCAAAAGGAGAGAACAGAGAAAGCCGAGAAGTTCATAACTCCATCTGAAGGGCATGACCAAATAGAACCGCACATTGGAACCTTACGTAACGCATGCATGCTTCATCTGTTAGTGACAGATTGAATAGTATACAGGCTAAAACTGAAAGTTAAAACAAGAAAGTAGCAATAATTCAGAAACTGCTTGAAATAATACTCACAAGATAAGCTTTCTGAAACATCTCAGAGTAACCCCGCGACCTGACGAACGTTCCCAGGGTCTCATTCCGACCAATATCTGGGTTGTTCTCCAGCATCTCAAGATAGCTGAAGTACAGCAGTCGGAAGCGAAAGATGTTTCCAAATGCCAACATTGACTCATCACTAACAACAAATAATAACACAACACTTCCGTATTTTGCAGGTCTTTGAAGACAAGGAACTCTCACCTTAGGACATCATCCTTGAACCTGAGAATGTCGCGGAGCATTTGCCAGAAATAAGGATTAAGAATGTTCTTCTTCTGAGCAAAAAGACTGGACAAGCCATTTCTGCTACCCCATTCACAGCCACGGCCATTGTCTAAACTGACTGAGAAGGACATGTCTGATAACTCCATCTCTACTCCAAGACTCTCCAAGAACTCCATCATATTTGGATATGTTACCTGTCATTGTAGCAGCATCAATATTAAACTTCACACATACACATATATAATTATATATTGCACAAGAAGTTGCATCCTGTAACTACATAACATACGGTTCTTGATCATATAATATCAATTAACCTCGACATTAATCATGCATGTGGCTGAGACTGATTCTTAACAGGTTAATTTAATAACCAAAAAAAAATTTCATCCAAGAAATTGACAAGACAATATAATTAAATAAATCTCTCATCTAACGTTCAATTAAGACACTAGCATTTTTTGAATAGTAGAATCATGTAACAAATCAATACCTGTCAAGAAGAACCATATGCATCAAAATCACATAATAATCTACAACAATCGCGTGTTTAATTTTGATCTTTTAAACTAAATCACATGTATAATTGGTTAATTTGGTATAAATATAATATCAGCAATCAAATACAAATAATTAAATATAAAGTGTAATTTAAATTTTTATATAAAATTCACGTTTTAAAACATTAAAAATATAACCTCAATAAATAAAATTTTGACTGAGTTACATTCATGTTAGTTAAATATTTATTGGTGAATCACATTAAGGTTTAATTTATATTAAGAAGAAAACAACCTTAATCTTTTTATACTGATCGAACAAACATTGCAATTTGGTTCACCCCTTTAACCTAAACCGAGTTGTTGAGTTAAGTTTGAGAACAATTGACAAAGTTTTCTTATCTTACACAAAAATAAGTGAAATCCATATGATAAGGAGACAGGAACGGCCGCCAACTTGCACCTTATCCCCAACACAAGATGCCTGACTTCACCCTACCTCCCTGCTTTTACACGTGAACTTCTTTACATTTCTATTCATCCCTTATTTTTTAGGCATACTGTTAATAAATTTTTTATTAAAAATGTAATAAAAAATAAGTTATGCTTGATTATGTACCTTTACTGAATTAATTAATCAATTAAATATTTCTTAATTCGAAAATATTGTCTTTTATTCATTACAGTATTCCAACGAAATGACAATTTATGCGAAACCTACGTGCAAACGTCGACAAATAAGTCAGAATATTAAGTAAAATCGAATAAATAAACTAATATTTTAAAACTTGTCTCCTTCTCTTATTTTACTATTTCGGCTATCCTTAGATATTGGTCAGGAAGCCAGTGTACATCAAATAAGGGTGGGCATAATTCGATTCGGTCGATTTTCAGCTATTTTTTAGATCAAACCGAATAATCAGTTTTGTAATATAAGAAAATCAAACCGAACTGATTGTTAGATGAAACCGAATTTTTGGTGTGCCTTGCAGTTCGGTTCGGTTCGGTTACTATAATTAGGTTGGGCCCTAATCTTGGACCTTAAAATTTAAAATTTGGCTAATTTTAGTACATTTTTATTTCATTTTAGGGCTTATTAGGTGATTGCAATACTTGCAAAGTTACAAACTTACCTTATATACGTAGAGATAGAAGTATAAAAAAATACAATTTTTTTTGTTTTTACTTGATTAGTTTGGTTCGGGTTGGTTTTGTAAAAAATTTTGCCTACATCGCACCCTAACCGATATAGTCGGTTTTTCAATATCCAAAACCGAACCGACTATTGCATCACTCTCCACACCAACCCGTTTCGCTCGATTTCTTTAATTTTACGGGTCAGTTTGGTTTTTTCGAATTTTTTGCCCGCTCTTAATATCGACTCATTAAATTACACCTTTTCCTTTCTAAAAGTATGCTTAAGAAAATCATAAATTATCGTAATTTGGTCTAAAATTCTTTAAAATTTTAATTTCGGTAATAATCCGATCGACAAGATATATGATATTTTCGATAAAATTAAGGAAGAAAAAGAAAAGAAAAGGAACAAGTAAAAATAAAGATAGTGAAGACTTACACGATTGAAGACCATAAAACCCAGGTCTATATCGACGCCATCGAAGTTCACAGTCCTAGCATGGCCTCCTAAGTACTCCTCTTTCTCGTACAAGACAACCTCAGCTCCCGCTTCTGCAAGAACATAAGCTGCAACCATTCCACTCACTCCAGCTCCAATCACTGCCACTCTCATTCTCGACATTCTTAACTCCAAAACCCAACTTCAGTTCCTGCATTTTTACTAAAACCACCATTAATCTTCATAAACAAAGAAGACGAAGTATGATAACTAGGAACTGTGAAGGGTTGAGACATTTATTATTACTTCAGTCAAACTCCTCTATCTCCGGCCAAGCCTGTGGCTACAAAGGAACGCCGCCTAGATCTTCGCTGCGAAGAAAGGGTTGAATGTGGCAGTGGAAGACTGTGGCTAGAAATACTCAATGCCAAAGTAATGAACAGATAAGCCAAGAAAAACCATTCCCTCGTGTAACTTTTATATGTATGGGACCTGCAAATACTGCTGTCAAATTTACGTTCAAGTAATTCACGAAACAGATATCAACGTTGACAACGAATACTGTGACTCTGTCAAGAAAAAAAAAAGTGATTAAAAATCATATTTTTAAATCACGATGTGTCTTTTTTCCTTCTAAATGTTGAACTCTAACGTTAAGAGCTCCCACCTCCCGTGCCCCTGAGATTGGTAGAGGATGTAAATCGCAGGATGTGCCTCAATTGACCAGGGACTTAGGTTTACCCACTGATCTTATCATACAAGGGGCTCAAATCTTAAAAGTTGCCCCTAAGATTCGAACCCCACCTTACAGATCGCCAGCATAGTAACTACTACACCACTCAAATTTTTGTCAATTGAGCTATACCCCGGGCGTCTTTTTTCCTTCTAGTCTTCACTTGAACGTGTGTGATTGTACGTACCCATTCAAATCATGGTTATGACTTGGAGTGGCAAGAAAAAGAACTGACTGTTCCTACTTTCTTGGAATTTCATCCCCTTATAATCGACAAGTTATGTGGTGTACTCTCCAAAGTAAATATGTTTAATCAACTTTAAATTTCAACTAGGCATTAAGTTGGCATAACAAAATTGAGTTCAATTTTAAAATTTAGTTATATAGAAATGGGCACTCCACAGTAAATATAATTGAAGAATGGGTGGGGGGTTAGTCCAAGGATGCCATTGATTGAAATTGGTCGGGCCCGGTTAACAAATTAATTGGTTTAGAAAAGACGAATTAAGTTAGGGGTGTGTCTGTTCATTTTGTCAGAGGAGACGGCAGAGTACAAAGACGAGTTTCATCTTATGTTTGGCTCTTTTGAGATTCCCCGAAACCTCATATCAAGACCTCCACATGGCCTTTCTGCAGCCGTCTGCATCTCAACGTGGCTCCATTACATACACACAGCAACAAGAACTAGAAATGGATCTTTTTGGGCTTCAAAAATGGGCCAAATCCTTTTGTATTGGGCCCAACTTACATTTGTAAATTCCTGTTATTTGTTTCGTAGGTTCAATTTAAATTGACAACCAATTGACCACTTGTAAATTTAATTTAAATAATTTTAAATTATTACACTTCTAATAGCTTTACTCCTCTTCTTATTACAAAGTCGTTTCCTTGTCTCTCATATTTTTTAATTGTTGAAAATTGGAAAAGTGATTACATTATTTACACATGGGAAAATAAAATTTTTATGATTTTAAAAAAATCTTTTAATTTTGTGCATAATTAATTAATAAATTTAATAAAAATTATTAATTATAAAATTATACGTTATTTTCAAGTTTGAATTATATCTTTTGCATAAGTTTTTGAACCAAACTAGTTATTTGAAATAACTATTATAATTGTATAGTTAATTGGTCATATTTAGTAATCAACAGATTGTATTAGTTGTTAGCTAATTCACCAGTTGTTAATTTACAGTGGATTATATCAGTTGATTTGACCAGCGAATAACATCGGTTGTTCGTTAAAAATATTTGGTAAAATTAGTTGTTTAATATTAATTGTTTATATATAAAATGACTTATGAGGGCATGACTTAAAAAAATATTTATAAGAACATGAGTATTACATCTAAGAATGGCAATGGGCTGGCCCATGGGCCAACCCCCGTCAAGTTTTTTAAAATTAAAAATGTAAAATAATGTTTTTTAATTACATTAGGATCTGGGTTGTCCAAACTCAAGTTTACCCGAAGCCCAACTCTTTTAATTAAAACGATGTTATTTTATTTAAAACAATTGAACTTGGAGTTTGCCTAAACCTGGGCCTGGCCAATAGGCCGGCCCATTAAAAATAACTAAATTTAGGCTCATGGGCCAAAAATTGCAATCCCTAATTACATCTTAGTATTTATTTGAATATTAGAATTTATAATTTAGATATTTAATTTTACAAAATTTACGTTTATAATTTTAATAAAAAATATAGAACAGATAATAATAATAATAACTTTTAAAAGAAAAAATACCATATAAAAATAACCTTCAAAACCAATTGTTGCTTAGAATAAATATTTAAATTAATGTAATACTAAATTAAAAAATACTTTTTTATTAGAGTTTAATATTTTTAATTCTACTTTCAGTAATTCATATATTTAACTGGTTTGACTTGTTAAGATGGGAACTCGACTTATATATATATATACCATTTTAAAGCAACTTCCAAAAATGAGACCAAACGAGCAATAAAGGAATAAGGAGTCTTCTGCAACACATTCAAGTTAGCATAGAAGGGAAGGGAGGGGACACTAAACACACAACGATATTAAAGAATACCCCGAACAACCTTGGAAGCCATTGAAACTTCGTCCATGTAAAGGGTATAATTGACTTTTTGGTACATTAAAATTTTAGCTCAAAATAAAGTTTTAGATTTGCAGTAGATAAGTATTTATTCACCGCAGTTTTTAAATGGAGTCACATGCTTCGATCTACGGGCGAACAATAGGAGGTTGGAAAAAAGTGCGATGCTACCTCAGAAATCGATAAGCAGAAAGAGGATTGCGATAGGAAAGTACTTCTGCAGTAAAAATTCTACTTTCTATTAATAACCTTTTGATAATTATTATTTTTCATTATACCCTCAACTAATAGAAAGCAAGTCCAACATATCGACCCTATTTAAATGTTGGCTGATCAACTATAAAATAGCTAATTGACCATAATTAGCTGATTGACTTTGTCAATCAGTTATTGGTTATGCTTGGTTGTTGGCTGGTTAGGTTGGCTGATTCAATCCAACCAGTTAATTTTATAGAGACTCTGTTTGGTAATCAGCTGATTGCATTAACTGTTAGCTGATTCTATCAGCTGATTTGACCAGCGGATTGCATTAGCTGTTTAGTAGAGATGTTTGGTAAAATTAGTTGTTTAGTATCAGCTATTTATGTGTAAAATAACTTATGAGAACATGACTTTAAAAAAATTATAAGAATATGAATATTATATATTTTAATATAAAGATCATAATATGAGAAAAAATTTCAATATATAAATTATAAAAAAATCCACTTCTCACACCTGTTGAGAGGAGATCAATATGTGTGAGAAGACGACAGTGA